>VMDR010014384.1:0-23609 GCA_007922815.1 Macrotus californicus | reverse complement strand
AAGGAAATACACTCATACATGGAAAATGCACACTACCTTCTACATGAAATAAAACGAGATACATAAAAGTAATTTGGTGATACTATATTATATCTGGTAAATCAGCAAATCAACAAGAGGTTACAGAGTAGATTCACACAATGCCAGTGATAGTGTCAAGCAGCATGATTTTGGAAAGCAAAATGAGAAAACACACCAAAGCTTAAAAAGAAGTCTGTGCCTAAAATTCAGCAATAGTATTCCTGCAAATTTATACCAAGATACTATTTCAACAGAAAAAATACATTCAGAAAGATGCTTATTTCAGCATATGTAAAGCGGTAAAGAAAGTGGAAACAAACCAGTGACCAAGCACAGAAACATGGCTGAAACTGCACTCAACATACCGAAACGACCTGCAGGACTCACTCAGCATCATGTGGCTATTAAAAGTTATCAATATTAGGTAAAAATATAAAGTTTCTCCAAAATGTTAAAAAGTAGAACACAAGTCTATTATGCACTGCAGTTATATCCAATATAAAGTATTTGTGCATAAAGACAAAGCAAAAAGGAAGTCAAATAATGAAAAGCAATTGCTATGGTAATAAAATTAAGGGTAACAAAAATATTTTTTAAAATGTTAATACTGCTTTTACACAAATATATTTCTATGGAACTGGAGGGGGCAACTGCCTATGGGAGATAATTAAGAACTGACTAACTCTCAACAGAGTGGGTACAGAGGAAATGTACCTCAAAATAATGCAGGCCATAAATGACAAGCCCATAGCTAACATCATCTCAACAGTGGAAAGCTGAAAGCTTTTCCTCAAGATCAGGAACAAGCCAAGAGTGTCCATTCTTACCACTTTAATCCAACATAGTATTGGAAGTCCTAGCCAGAGCAATCAGGCAATAAAGAGAAATAAAAGGATCCAACTGAGAAAAGCAGCAAAATTGTCAGTATTTGCAGATCACTTGATATTTATATAGAAAATCTTAAAGATGCCACCAAAATACTGTTAGAACTAATCAATGAATTCAGTAAAGTTTCAGGATACAAAATCAATATGCAAAAATCTGTTGTGTTTCTGTACACTAGTAAACTATTAGAAAAAGGAATTACGAAAATATTACCTCTTATAATTGCACCCCCCAAAAAATCTAGGAATAAATTTAACCAAGGAAGTGAGACTTGTTCACTGAAAACTATAATAAAAATAACTGAAAGACACAAATAAATGGAAAGACATTCTGGGTTTATGGAGTGGAAGAATTAATATTGTTAAAATATCCATAGTACCTAAAGCAATTTACAAATTTAGTGCAATCCCTATAAAAATTCCAAAGTACTTTCCACAGAAATAGAACAAACAATCCTGAAATTTGTATGAAACCACAAAAGATCCTGAATAGCCAAAGCAATCTTAATAAAAAAGAGCATAACCCTGGTTTCAAACTATATTACAAAGCTATAATAATCAAAACAGTATGGTACCAGCATAAAAACAAACCAATGGAACTGGACAGAGAGCCCCAAAATAAACCCACACATATATGGTAAATCAATTTACAACAAAATAAGTCAAGAATACACAATGGGGGGTGGGGAAAGCAGTCTCTTCAATCAATGGTGCTAGGAAAACTGGACAGCCACATGCAGAAAATGACACTGGATCACTACCTTTCACCACACAGAAAAACTAGCTCTAAATTGGTTAAAGACTCAAACACAAGACTTGAAGCCATAGAACTCCTAGAAGAAAACATAGGTGATAAGCTTGACATTGGTCTTGGCAATGATTTTTTGTATGTGACACCAGGCAAGTGCAGCAAAGGCAAAAATACACAAGTGGGACTACATCAAACTAAAAAGCTTCTGCACAAAAAAATGAAACCATCAACAAAACGAAAAGGCAACATACAGAATAGGAGAAAATACTTGCTAATCATATAGCTGAGAAGGGATTAATATCCACAGTATATGAAGAATTCATAAAAATTCACAGCAATAAAAAAACAACCACAATTTAAAAATGGACAGATGAGCTGAAAAGACATTTATCCAAAGAAAACATACAGGTACTTGTCCAACAGGTACACAAAAATGTGCTCAACATCACTAATCATCAGGGAAATACAAATCAAAACCACCATGAGATACCATTATATTACATGGTATCTCCATTACCTCACATTAGAATGACTATTATCAAAAAGACAAGAGATAAGTGTTGCTAAGAACATGAAGAAAAGGGGGAACCCTGTTCACTGTTGGTAAGAATGCAAATTGATACAGCCACTATGGCAAACAGTATAAAGTTTCCTCAAAACATTAAAACAGAACTACCATATGATCCAGCAATTCCACGCCAGGGAATTTATCTGAAGAAAACAAAAGTACTAATTCAAAAAGGTATAGGCATCCCCATGTTCAGTACAGCATTATTTACAATAGCCAAGACAAGGAAGCAACTTAAGTGTCCACGATGGACGCATGAATAAAAATGTGATGTATATAATACATCGGATATTATTCAGCCATAAAAAAGAAGGCCTTGTGACAACATAGGTGCACCATGAGTGTCATGTTGAGTGAAATAAATCAGACAGTGAAAGATAAATACTTTCTCACCTATGTGACATCTGAAAACACACACACACAGAAAAAACGAGGCTACAGATACAGAGAACAGACTGGTGGTTGCCAGAGGTAGTGGATGGAGGGTGAGTGAAATGGATGAAAGGGGCCAAAAGGTACAAACTTGCAGTTATAAAGGAGTAAGTCATCATGTCCAGAATGGGAACTACAGTTAATAATACTGTATATTTTAAGGTTAAGAGAGTAAATTTTAAAAGTTCTCATCACAAGAAAAAAATGTGTTGTAACCATGTACAGTGACAGACGTTAACTAGACCTACTGTGGCGATCATTTCACACCGTAGACAAACATCGGGTCATGTACACACCTGAAGCCAGTGCAATGCTGTATGTCAATTACACCTTAATTTCAAAGACAATTTACTGTAACTATAATTTTTAACTGACTGCTTACCATATGCTTCTTCAATGAGAGCACAGTGTGGATTAATACCCATCCCATTCTGCTTAGATTCTTGTTCTCCAAGACGTAAAATATTCTCAAGTCCATTTAAAGCCACTTGGACTATTTTAGAGTCCATAACAGTCAATAGGTCACAAAGTGGTTTAACGCAGCCTAAGGCCACCAAATACCTTCAGAGTGATTAAAAAGTGGAGAAAGAAATGACATTGAAAAAGACTTAAATATTGTTTATAGCGATGACATGAAAACATTCTTCAGTGAAATGTTATACAAATAATTAAGAAAAGTACTCCTGTCCACTTAAACACTAAAAACAATTAAATATTCACTTACACAGAAACCTAAAAACATTTTCCCTCTATTGTTCTCATAATTTAACATAATTAGCAATAAATGATATTACAAAAGTTATAAAAATATACATGCAAGGCATGCAAGCAAATTGGTATTTGGGCCTATTTTTTCAGGGCATGTCAACACTAAGTGGGTTAGAAGTTTGTTTGTTGGTTTGTAAGGGTGAGTCTATGTACACACATAGGGGTCACATGGAGGGGTTAAGTAGAACTAGAAAGGAAGGAGGGACATCCAAATCGAGCTTCAGAAAAATTTTCCCACAAAAATAATCAGAGTTAATGTTCCAAAACATATGTTCTATTTCAGAAGCACGGAAGGCTTCCAGGAACAAAACAGGCCATGTTGTGAATAATTTTAATAAATAACATTCACTATAATTAATCATTTTCATAATGCTTTGTTCTTTTCTAATTCTTATTAGCTCTTTTTTCCATTCTCTATAATGTAAATTAAGTAACTGATGTGTTCACTTGGCAAAAAGTCCGTATTAGGCATAAAAGTAAAAAAACAAAACAAAATAACATATGCTCTGAAGTCAGACCAACATGGCTTCAAATCCCATTTTCACTCCGTATGTGTGACTCTAACTGTTCTGTGCCTGTTTCCCACCTTAAAATGGGGGTAATAACAGTACCAAACGTAGAGGGCTGCTGTGAAAATACAGCAGACATCCAATAAGTTAGTTTCCATCCCTTAAAAAAAGTGTACATACCTTTACTGGAGCACTCACTTGCCATATATTATAACTCATCAAACTGAGTAACTATCTCATGGAGTTATGAAGTTAAAGGAAATAAAAGACGTGAAAGCACCTGACGCACTACGGGTGCTCAATAACTGAAACGATTTAACACAACTAGCAACGTTAGACATGCAACAATATTAGTGGTATGCATGCAAAACTTAATCTGAGACCAACAGACCTCGTCCCATATATGCAGACTTCATGAAATGGTGAAAATGGTTAGAAAAATAATAATCTCAGTTTAGATACTTGATTGATACTAATAAATTTAGGGAATAATATATGGAATAGACATAATGATGCAAATAAATTGAAAAAAAATACAACTGTTTGTAGATGAACAAACCTTGGGGTCCCAAAGCACAGAAACATAACATTAGCATAAAAAAACACACGCTGGAGCAAAGGAAAGAGCTTGTTTATTACTGCTTGTATTCATGACACAAATGAAATGAAAATATTGGTTAAAGCAAAGAGGTGAAATGGAAAATAAAAAGCAGAGAAAGATTCATTAACATACGGAGATATGAATCTGAAGAGCAAGATAATAGTACAAATAAAGGCAATAATAAACAATGGTCTCACAATAGGTAGATTTCAAAATCCTGTGAATTGTAAAATAGCATTGTAGCCTGGCTTTTTCTTTTACAAATTAAGAAAGAAAGAAAATACTCATTAGAAAATACTTCCTAAATAGTCACTTCAAAAACTTAAAGTCCTGAGTTTCATGGAAGGGTGCTCAGAACAAGAAGATTCTGTAGGAAGTCAGGTTTTTATAGAAGTGCAAAGTGGAACTTTGCTACACAGGAGGGAATAAAAGTAAAACCACAAGTTGAAAAGAGACTTAGAAAGCAATACTGATGATAAACATTATGATTATTACAAAGAACAATAGCAGCTAATCTTAGCATAGAAGTTGTTTAGTCACCATGCTAAGCACTTTAAATTATGAACTGCATTTAGTTGTCAAGATGCTATATAAAGTACTATCCATTATTGAATCCATTTAAAAAATGAATAAACTGGGGATTAGGGAGGTTAAACGACCTTGTCAAGGTCACACAACTTCTACTCAGGGACAGGATTGGGAGGCAGGCTGATTTCAAAGCCCGTATAACCACTATTTGTGTTGTTAGGGGAAAAAAGGCGAACAATAAAAGGGCTGGATTCAAAAAGCTATCATAAAAATAAGAGTCAATCTACAGTAAGGATAATGGTGATTAGAAGAACATTATTATAAAAACAAATGTCTATTTCAATTTTATTTTATATAAGTAGATATTCAAATTTATTAGTCATTTCTATACAATAAAGTTAAATGTATATGATTTTTATGATCTAAGAAATATTTAATGCCCATAACAGTATATATTTCAAATTGACAGAGTATTCTCTTTCAGATTTTTAACTTCTGATTTCATAGTCTGCCAAGGAGAATGATGTTAATCATATTTAAATGAAAAAAAAAAGCGCTGTACACAAATAATGTTAACTGATATAACAAATGCTATCACTTCACACAAAACATGCTTATTAAATGGACAGAAATAACATTTTAGTGTTATCAACAAAAAGTATGTATTATTTCAAACTTGTGAATGTCCCATTTAATTAAATTTTTTTTTTTAATCTGTATCACACCTTATTTGTTCTGGAGTGCCTCCTGATGTTGCATTAGTTATAGCCCAAGCTGCTTCTTTTCTGGTACGAAACTCTGCTTTTTGAAGAATCTCAATCAAAATGGGAAAAATATTTGCATCTATAACAGCCTGAAGAGGAAAAATGATATAGCAAAATCAATGCAAATGCAGATTTAAATATATTAGTAAGTAGAGGAATCTTGAAACTCAATGGCTTTAAAATGTCAGGCTCACCCTGGCTGGTGTGGCTCAGCGGATTGAGTGCTGGCCTGCAAACCAAAGGGTCACCAGTTCGATTCCCAGTCAGGGCACGTGCCTGGGTTGCAGGCCCGGGCCCCAGTAGGGGGTGCGCGTAAGTCAACCACATATTGATGTTTCTCTCCCTCTCTTTCTCCTTCCCTTCCTCTCTCTCTAAAAATAAATCAATAAAAATAAAACCTTAAAGAAAATAAAATAAAATGTCAGGCTTTTTGGAAATATTATTTCTCACCTTTCAACATTCACATACTTCCCTTTTAATACTGGAGAATACATTAGAATATAAATTTTAAAGATGATAAAACATAAGGCAGAATATTGATCAAGTAATTATTGTCTCAAAGAGCTTGACAGGCCCCAAATAAATCACTATATAATAGTTTTTAGATTATTGTCTAACTTTCTAAAAACTAACAAAATGAATCCCTTTTGTTTTTATGTATTTTTTTCCCCTTGTCATTTAGTCCCCTTACACTGCCCTCCTCCCAGTAGTCACCACACTGTAACCCATGTCCATGAGTCCTTTTTCCTTTTGTTCAATCCCTCCATCCTCTACCTCCCTCTCCCTCCCTTAGCTATCACCCAGCTCTGAGCCTGTCTCTGTTTTCCTTGGTGGTTCAGTTTGTTCATTACATTCCACATAAGTGAAATCATATGGTATTTTTCTTTCTGACTGGCTTATTTCACTCAGCATAATGTTTTCCAGGTCCATCCATACTGTCACAAGGGTAATTTTTTTTCCTTTTTACGGCTGAGTAGTATTCCATTGTGTAAATGTCCCATAGTTGTTATATCCATTCATCTGCTGATATACTGTTAGGCTGCTTCCATATCTTGGTGATTGTAAATAACAGTGCTATGAACATTGGGGTGCTTATGTTCTTCCACATTAGTGTTTTGAGTTCCTTCAGATATATTCCCACAAGTGGAACTGCTGGGTCAAAAGGCAGATCCATTTTTAGTTGTTTTTTTAAGTATTTTTTATTGATTATGCTATTACAATTTTTCCAATTTTTCCCCCTTTATCCCCCCCTCCACCCTGTCCCACCAACCCTAGAGCATTCTTCCACCCTTATTTCATGTCCATGGATTGTACATAAGTTCTTTGAGTTCTCTGTTTCCTATACCATTTTTTATGTCTTCCTGTCTATTTTATGCCTACTAATTATGCTTCTTCCCTGTACCTTTCCCCCCCTAATTCCTCCCTTCCCTCTCCCCACTGAAATCCCTCCGTATGATGTCCATTTCTCTGATTCTGTTCCTGTTCTGGTTGTTTGGTTAGTTTTTGTTTTCATTGTTTTTCTTTTCTTTTGGGTTCATTTGTTGATAGTTGTTTGTTGTCATTTTACTGTTCACATTTTTTATCTTTTTCTTAGGTAAGTCCCTTCAATGTTTCATATAATAATGGCTTGGTGGTGATGAACTCCTTTAACTTGACCTTATCTGGGAAGCACTTTATCTGCCCTTCCATTCTAAATGATAGCTTTGCTGGATAGAGTAATCTTGGATGTAGGTCCTTGCTATTCATGACTTCAAATATTTCTTTCTAGCCCCTTTTTGCCTGCAAGGTTTCTTTTGAGAAATCTGCTGCAAGTCTAATGGGAACACCTTTGTAGGTAACTGTCTCCTTTTCTCTGGCTTCTTTTAGGATTTTCTCCTTAATTTTAATCTTGGGTAACTTAATAACGATATGCCTTGGTGTGTTCCTTTTTGGGTCCAACTTTTTGGGGACTCTCTGAGCTTCCTGGACTTCCTGGAAGTCTATTTCCTTTGCCAGATTGGGGAAGTTCTCCTTCATTATTTCTTCAAATAAGTTTTCAATTTCTTTCTGTTCCTCTTCTCCTTCTGGCACCCCTATAATTCAGATAGTGGAATGTTTCAGGTTGTCCCAGAGGATTGTAAGAGTCCCTTCACTTTTTCGAATTCTTGTTACTTCATTTTCTTCTGGATGGATGTTTATTTTTTCCTTTTGTTCCAAGTCGTTACTTTCAGTCCTGGTTTCCTTCTTGTCGCTGTTGGTTCCCTGAACATTCTGCTTTATTTCACTTTGGGTATCCTTCATTTGTTTTTTCATTTTTTCACGAAGCTCAATCAGATCTGTGAGCATTTTGATTACCTTTAAATTCCCCATCAGATAGATTGGCTATCTCCTACTCACTTAGTTCTCTTTCTGAGGCTTTGCTGTGTTCTTTCATTTGGGCCCTATTTCTTTGTCTTGGCTCACCTGATTAGGTTGAAAGATGGTGGGGCCTTAGGTGTTCACTCGGGCAAGGCAACTCTCTTCGCTGCTCTGTGGCACTCCCTGTGGGGGACGGGCCAGAGAGTGAACAACGCAGCTCCCCTGCGTGTCCCTGACGCTCTTTCCATGGGACTCTTGTGTGAGACTGGGAGCATCCTCTACTGCAACAACCCCAGCCGAGCCCACAGTCAGCTCTGAGTCCCCTTAAGTCAGCCCCTCCCCCATGGCTCACAGAGCTCGGCAGCCAGCCCCACGCCTGAGCCAGGTTTTCTAAGTCTGCCTGTGAGATCAATGCCTTACTGGTCTGGTTGGTCTGGCTGGTTGATTTTTTCTTTAATTCTAGTTGTCAGAGTTCCATGCAGTTTGATTTTCTGGCACTTTTCATTGTTTATTGATTTTTGAGTGGTTGTTATCCTCCTTTTGATTGTGCAAGGAAACGAAGGGTTTCTACCTACACACACCTCCATCTTGGCTGGAATCTCCCATTTTTAGTTTTTTGAGTTCTCTCCATACTGCTTTCCAGTGACTGCACCTGTCTGCATTCCCACCAACAGTGCAAAAGGGGTCCCTTTTCTCCACGTCCTCACCAACACTTGCTGTTTGTTGATCCGTTGATGATAGCCATTCTGACAGGTGTGAGGTGATAATCTCATTGTGGTTTTAATTTGCATTTCTCTGATTAGTGACATTGAACATCTTTTCATATGTCTATTGGCTATCTCTATGTCCTCTTTAGAGAAGTATCAATTCAGGTCCTTTGCCCATTTTTTAATTTGGTTGTTTGGTTTTTTTGGTGTTTAGTTTTGAAAGTTCTTTATAAATTTTGGATATTAACCGCTTATCAGATGTATCAGCGAATATGTTTTCCCATTCTGTGGGTTGATTTTTATTTTGTTGATGTTTTCCTTTTCTGTGCAAAATTTTTAGTTTGATATAGTCTCATTTGGGTTTTTTTGTTGTTATTCATTTTGTTTTCCTTGGGGAGATATATCTTTAATGTTATGAGCAATGTCCAAGATTTTGCTGTCTGATTTCTTCAACAACTTTTATGTTTCAGGCCTAATATTTAAGCCTTTAATCCGTTTTGAATTTATCCTTGTATGTGGTCTAAGGTAGTCTAGTTTTATTTTTCTACATGTATCTGACCAATTTCCCCAGCACTATTTACAGAATAAACTATCTGTAGCCCATTGTATGTGCTTGCTTCCTCTTTTGAATATTAATCAACTACAAAGGCATGGGTTTATTTCTGGGCTCTCTATTCTGTTCCATGGATCTATGCATCATTTTTATGCCAGTATCGTGATGTTTTGATCACTATGGCTTTATAGTATAGGTTGACATTAGGTAGCGTGATTCCTCCAACTTAATTCTTTCTCAGGATTACAGTTGCCATACTTGGCCTTTTGTATTTCAACATAAATTTTTGACATATTTGTTCTGGTTCTGTGAAATACATCATTGGAATCTTGATAGGAATTCTATGAATCGTATCTATAGATTCTATAGATTGCTTTGGGTAGTATGGACATTTTAATGATGTTAATTCTTCCTATCCATTTACTTGGTATTTGCTTCCACTTATTTGTGTTGTTTCTATTTTTTTCTTAAGTGCCTTATCATTTTCCAAGTACAGGTCTTTTATAGCCTTGGTTAGGTTTATTCCCAGGTATTTTGTTCTTTTTGAAGCAATTGTGAATGGGATTGTTTTCTTAATTTCACTTTATGTTAGTTCCTTATTGGCAAAAACAGATGCAACTGATTTCTGGATATTGATTTTGTATCCTCCTACTTTGCTGAATTCACTTATCAGTTCTAGTAGTTTCTTGGTGGAATCTTTGTGGTTCTCTATGTACAGTATCATGGCATTTGCAAATAGACAGTTTTCCTTCTTCCTTTCCAACCTGGATGCCTTTTATTTCTTCTTCTTGTCTGATTGTTGTGGCTAGGACTTCCGGTACTATGTTGAATAAGAAAGGTGAAAGTGGACATCCCTGTCTTGTTACCAGTCTTAATGGGAACACATGTAGTTTGTCAATTGAGTCATATGTGGCCTTTAATATGGTTAGTTATGTTCCTCTAATCCCATTTTGCTGAGAATTTTTATCATAAATGGGTGCTGGCTTTTATTAAATCCCTTTTCAGCATCTATTGATATGATCATGTGGCTTTTATCCTTCATTTGTTTATGTAGTGAATCACACTTACTGATTTGTAAATGTAACAATCATGCATTCCCAAAATAAATCCCACTTGGTCATGGTATAGAATTTTTTGATGCATTGCTGTGTTTGGTTTGCTAATATTTTATTGAAGATAAATTTATTAGCATCTATATTCCTCAGGGACATTGGCCTATAATTTTCCTTCTTTGTAGTGTTTTTATCTGGTTTTGGAACTAGGATAATGCTGGCTTCATAAAATGAGTTTGCAAGCCTTCCCTCCTCTTGAATTTTTTGAAATAGTTTGAGAAGGAGAGGTGCTAGTTTTCCCCGAAATGTTTGGTACAATCTACTTGTAAAGCCATCCATCCCCGAGTGTTTGTTTTGGGGGACTTTTTTGATTAGTGCTTCAATTTCACAGTTTGTAATCTGTCTATTCAGATTCTCTGATTCTTCCTGATTTAGTTTTGGAAGTTGTATGTGTCTAGGAATTTATCCATTTTGTCCAGGATGCCCAGTTTGTTGGCATAGAGTTGTTCATATTTTCTTACAATCGCTTGTATTTCTTTGGTGTCAGTTGTTATTTCTCCTCTTTCATTTCTGATTTATTTATTTGGGGCCTCTTTTTCTTGATGAGTCTGGTTAAAGGTTTGTCAATCTTGTTTATCTTTTCAAAGAACCAGCTCTTGGATACATTGATCTTTTGTATCATTTTTTAAAAACCTCGATTTCTTTTCTTTCTGCTCTGATATTTATTATTTCCTTCCTTCTATTCACTTTGGACTTTGTTGTTCTTTTTCAAGTTCCTTTAAGTGTAAAGTTGGATGGGTTATTAGCTTTTTCTTGATTTTTTGAGATAGGCCTGTAATGCTCTGAATTTCCCTCATAGGATTGCTTTCCCAGTGTCCCACAGATTTTGGATTGTTACGGCCTCATTTTCATTTGTTTCAAGGTATCTTTGGATTTCTTCCTTGATATCGTTGTTGACCCAACCATTATTTAAATAACATGTTATCTAGTTTCCATCTTTGCAGGTTTTTCAGTGTTCTTCCTTGACTGATTCCTAGTTTCATAGCATTGTGGTCAGAGAAGATGTCTGATATGATTTTAATCTTCTTAAATTTACTGAGACTTGTTTTATGCCCTAACATGTGCTCTATCCTAGATAATACTCCATGTACACTTGAAAAGTATGTATATTGTTTTTTGAGGGTGAAATGCTCTGAAGATACCAATTAAATCCATTTGATCTAGAGTGCGGTGTAAGGCTGCTGTCTCCTTGTTGATTTTCTGTCTGGAAAATCTATCCACTGAAGTCAATAGGATGTTAAAACTATGTAAATAGAGACTATTACTGTATTTCTGTTGATTTCTACCTTTATGCCCATCAAGATTTGCTTCACTTATTTAGGTGCTCCTATGTTGGGTGTGTAAAAGTTTACAAGAGTATGTCCTCTTGTTGGATTGTTCCCTTTATCATTATGTAGTGTCCTTCTTTGTCTCTTATTATAGCCTTGGTTTTAAAGTCTATTTTGTCAGATATAAGTACTGCTACCCTAGCTTTTTTTTACCTCCCCATTTGCATGAAATAACTTTTTCTACCTTCTACTTTCAGTCTGTGTATCTTTTGATCTGAGATGGGTCTCTTGGAGACAGCATGTATATGGGCCTTGTTCTCTTATATATTTAGCTACCGTATGTTTTTAGTTTGGAGCACTTATGCCATTTATATTTAAGGTAATTATTAATAGATATGTGTTTAGTGCCATTTTATTGTTAGACTATTTTCCTCTTTTTTTTCTCTCTCATTTTCTTCCTCTTAAAGAATGCCCTTTAACATTTGTTGCATTACTGGTTTGGTATTAACAAACTCCTTTAGCTTTTTCTTGTCTGTGAAGCTTTGTATTTCTCCTTCAAATTTAAATGACAGCCTTGCTGGGTAAAGTAGCCTTGGTTCTAGGTCCTTTCTTTTTATCACCTTGAATATTTTACAACACTCCCTTGGGGCCTGAAATGTTTCTGCTGAGCAATCAGATGACAGTCTAATTGGTGGTCTTTTGTTATATAACTACCTGCTTTTCCATAGCAGCTTTTAGGATTGTCTCCTTGTGTTTAAGTCTTACCAATTTAATTATGATGTGTCTCAGAGTAGGCTTCCTTAGGTCCAAATCGTTTGGCACTCTCTGAACTTCCTGAACTTATGTGTCTTTTTCCTTCATCAGATTAGTGAAGGTTTCGGTCATTATTTCTTCAAATAGGTTCAAGATCCCTTGCTTGCTCTCTCTCCTGGTATTCACATGACGTTGATGTTATTATGCTTCATGTTGTCCAAAAGGTTTCTTAAACTCTCTTTTTCTTTTTTTTTCCCACACTGCTTGGGTGCTTTTTTCTACCTTGTCTTCCAAACCACTAATTTGATCCTCGGCTTCATCTAACCTAGTGTTCATTCTTTCCAGTGTACCATTTATTTCAGATATTGCACTCCTTATTTCTGACTGGTCCTTTTTTTATGGGTTCTATGTCTTTTTTCAGGTTGTTGAGTATCTTATCTTTATAAGCATTACTCTAAACTCTCTTACAAATTGCTTGTTTCCATTTCATGTAGTTCTTCTGCAGAATCGTGTTGTTCTTTCATTTGGGGTCTGTTTCTTTGTCTTCCCATTTTGGCTGCTTCTTTGTATATGTTTCTATGTATTAGGTAGATCTGTAAAGGCTCTGGCGCAGGCCTTTGTCAGACACTGCTTGTGTCTGACCCTGGTCAATCTATTTGGAGCTATCAGCTATCCACAACTTGTGGCTTCCTCTGCTGGGCCTGGGTGTACACAGAAAGAATCAGGCTGCACACCAAGGCCAACTTTAACCAGCACCAGATCCCGGGGAGGATCAGCTGAAGTCTCAGAGCTCCCCAAGATCTACTATAGTTGTTTAGAAACTAATCAATTACATAGCTTCAAGCTGTACTCAGCAGTCCATCTTAAGCTCCACAGGGTAGCGTAGAGTAATTCCTTCAGGTGGGGCTATTGCCTCCCCTTAGGCTGATACCACTTGGAGGGGAGTGCTATGCCTGAAAACGATGGCTTCTGCTGCATGGGGGATGACTCAGCATAGGGATCCTCTTGGCTGTTCCTTCAGTTCTCTCCCCACAGCCATCAACCCCAGATTTTCCTCAAGCATATCCTACTCTGCCTTCCCTCTGTGAGAGCCCAGGGTAAGGACCTGCAAACGAAATGTTGAGTGTTGGCCCTTTAAAAGGCTTTCTGTTTTTCCAGCCATCTCTCCCTGGCGGACAGAAACCCCACTGCTTTTCACAGCTGGGTGTTATCTAGGTCCTTTCCAGCTCTGGTGATGTAGGCCTGTGAGCCCAGCTTGGGGTTTAGACCCCACACTTCTCTGGGGGAACCCCTAGGCACTGAAATATCTCCGGCACTTCAGCTGCCACCTGTGGAGCCCAGCCAGCTTTCTCATGCCTCCTCAACACTCCCTACCAGTCCCATTGTAGTGATGTGGCTTCTTCCATCTATTCGTAGTTATGAGGTTTGTCTCCAGCTAGTGTTCAGTTGGTGATTCTGGATGATTTCTCTACAATTTAATTGTTATTTCAGATTGGTCCTAGGAGGAGGTGAGTGTAGCTTCCACTTACTTCCCTGCCATCTTAGGTCTGCCAAACTAATCCATCACAGGGCTCAGCAAGATGCAGCTGACCCAGAGGCACCCATACTTCACCTTAACCAATCTCTTTTTAGACTAACAAACATTTATGTGTCAAGCACTGTGACAGACAATTTTATATATATATTTGCTATTCCAATTACTTATGTATATAATTGCTATTCCCCATTAGAAATGTGTAAGTAATTGCTTTAGAGAAAAGGCTATGTTCTTTAAAATACTTTTCAAGAATCTTTTAATAATCTTTTTCAGTAACTCACTAAAAAACATCACTGATAAAATGCTGACTTTTTTCCAAATTAACTTCTGAGATTTTCCTGTTTTCTCAGATCTGAAAGGTATGTACCTGAATCTGAGCTCTATTTCCAGCAGTAATATTAGAAATAGTCCAGCAGGCTTCTTTTCTTATTGACTCCTTTGGGCTACTCAGTAAGTGTAAGAGACAGGGTAATGCAGAGCAATTCAAAATTACCTAAAACAAAAGTTAGAAATGGAAACAGTTTTTTAGCAAAAAAAAAAAAAAAAAAAAGAGAGAGAGAGAGAAAACTAAACAAAAGTGTACTAAAAAATTGTTTAGAAATATAAAAACCATTCTGAAAAATTAAGAAAAAAGTTCCTGTCAAAGTAAAACGTTGGCACTTGTTGTCTTCTACCCTCCCTCCCCTTGCCAAACCCTTTCTAATGTTGGTGTAGTGAAGTGCCCTGATCTCAATGTACTAAAATAAGCAGGACACTCAGAGATGTGTCCTTCAAGTTTACAAATGCACTAAAATTTTAACTGAAATAACTACTTGAGGACAGATTTAGTGACTGGTCAGGATCCATCCTCTAGTTTTACAAAAAAAACTAATTAAAAAAATAGACATATATATCAAAATTACAGCTAAAATATAGAACCACCATCACTCAGAACCATCAGAAATCAAGTTGAATGGAAGTCTATCAACTACAGAATTAAAGAAACCACATCCTTCCAGATTGGAAGGAGGGGCAGAGATGTGGAATAGGGTGGTCCCACATCTATGTATGGTAGATACAAATCTGGGAGGGAAATCTTGGCAACGAGGAGTGCCAGCCCCACATCAGGCCCCCAGCCAAGGTTTCCAAGCCAAGAACATAAGTCACCATAACTTCTGGCTGCAAAAAACAGCAGGTATTGACTCAGTGGAAGAAACTTCTGGAGTCCCAAGCAGTTCCCCTTAAAGAACCTATGCATGGACTTACTCAGACTCACTCCCTCTGAGCTCAAGCACCAGAGTAACAGCTTGAAAAGCACCAGAGGCATATGGGAAGGAAGTAAAGTGTCTGGAATCAAGACAAGAGCTGGGGAACAGCTTTATCCAGTCAGAAAGGTGGGAAGAGCCATTTGTACCTTTCTTAGCCCTGCCCTCATAGAGCCACAGAGTTAGCAGGCAGGTGCCAAATTGGAGACTCCATCAACCTGGCTAACACTGTCTGCCCACACCAGAGATCCCGAGACTCTGCCCACCCAACTTATGGGACCACACAAACTATTAACTGTGACTTTTCGTATGAATGGCTGGTCTTGGTTCATGCTTCACAACTTCCTAAATTCTATCAAACAAGCAAGAGATGGCCTCAGTAAGCCTCCAGTCCCCATAACTCTTGTCAAGTGGCCCTAGTCTGGCACTAGGAACAGCCTTCCTAGATTCACAGTTTGGCTTTTCCTAAAAATCCCTAAGCCCAACACAAGTAGCAGCTATCTCAGATTGCTTTATACTTCATGCAGGGTGGCCCCAGGCAGAACACAACTGGGGGCTGACAATGGCCTTCATCACCCAGGAAACCCCAGAGCCTGTGCACCCAGTGGACAGCTACAGACCTTGTCAGAGCTCTACCACTGTGTCCCTGCACATCTGAATCTCCACGGAGGGCAGAGGTTGGTGGAGAGTGGTCCAGCCAGTACTTGCAACTGACTGGCCTGGGTAAATCCCTCCCATTGATCTGCCAACAGCAATCAGGGCTCAACTACAAGAGGAGATGGTGTACTCAGCCCATAAAAAAGGTGCACCTCAGGTACCCAGCTTGGAAGATAGGGGAGTCTGTGCCACTGGACCCAACAGGACATCTGCTACAATAGGCCACACTACCAAGACAGGAAGCCATAGAAGCTCTACCTAACACACAGAAACAAACACAGGGAGGCTGCCAAAATGAAGAGACAAAGAAACATGGCTTAAATGAGAGAAGAGATCAAAACTCCAGAAAAAGAACTAAACAAAGGGGTGATAAGCAATCTGTCAGATGCAGAGTTCAAAATACTAGTTATAAGGATACTCAAGGAACTTGGTGAGGACCACAACAGCATAAAAAAGATCCAGTAAGGAACAAAGGATAAAGTAATTGAAATAAAGAACAATTTACAGAGAAATGACAGTAGGGTGGATAAGCCAAGGATCAAACCAATGATTTGGGACATAAGGAAGCACAAAACAAGCAATCAGAAGAATAAATAAGAAAAAAATAATCCAAAAAAATGGGGATAGTGTAAAGCAATCTTTGGGACAACCTCAAGTGTTCTAACATTCACATCATCAGGGTGCTAGAAGGAGAAGAGAAAGGGCAAGAAATTGGAAATCTACTTGAAAAAATAATGAAAGAAAACTTTCCTAATTTCATGAAGGAAATAGACATGCAAGCCTAGAAAGCACAGAGTTCCAAACAAGAGGGATGCAAAGAGGCCCATGCCAAGATGCATCATAATTAAAATGCCAAAGGTTAAAGATAAAGAGAGAATCACAAAAGTATCAAGAGAAAAGCAGTTAGTTACATACAGGGCAGTTCCCATAAGACTGTCAATTGATGTCTCAAAAGAAACTTTGCAGGATGGAAGGGATTGGGAAGAAATATTCAAACTCATGAAAAGCAGAGACCTACGGCCAAGATTGCTCCACCCAGCAAAGCTATCATTTAGAATCGAAGAGCAGATAAAGAGCTTCCAGGACAAGAAAAAAAACTAAAGGAGTTCCTCATCACCAAACCACTATTATATGAAATGTTAAAGGGACTTCTTTAAGAAAAAGATCAAAACTATTAACAATAAAATGGCAATAAAAAAAAAACTATGGTACATTTACACAATGGAATACTACACAGCAGAAAGAAAGGACCTCCTACCCTTTGCAACAGCATAGAGGGAAATGGAGAGCACTATGCTAAGTGAAATAAGCCAGGCGGTCAAAGACAAATACCAACCATATGATCTCACCTTTAAGTGGAACCTAATCAACAACAAAAAAAACAAGCAAGCAAAATATAACCAGAGACACTGAAATTAAGAACAAACTGACAGTAACCAGAGGGGAGATGGGAGGGGATGATGGGGGGAAAAGGGTGAAGGGTTTTCAGGAACACCTATAAAGGACACATGGACAAAACCAAGGTGGGGTGGAATCAGGGGAGAGAGGTGGGGATGGCTGGGGTGGCGGGGAGAGGTGGAAAAAAAAGGCAGACAACTGTACCTGAATAACAATACAAAAAAAAAAGATTAAAAATGTATGTGTGTGTGTACAACTAAATCTAAAAAACAAACTAAGCAAACAAGAACAGAGACAAAACCATGGATATGGAGAGCATTTTGATGGTTGCCAGACGGAAGGGGATGTGGGAAATGGGTGAAGATGTGAGGAGATTAAAGAAGTACAAACAGGTAGTTACAGAACAGCCATGGGGATGTAAAATACAGTATAGGAAATGGAGCAGCCAAGAACTTACACACATGATCCTGGAAAATGAACAACGGTATGGGGACTGCTTGAAGGGGTGGGGTTGCTGGGGAGAGGGGAGCAAATGTGGAAAAATTGGAACAACTGTAATAGCATAGTCAATACAATATAATTTGAAAATATATATATATATCAAACTGTTTGAAAATACCTAATTCCATAACTGTTAAGAAATCTGAACATGAAGATATAAATCTATTAGTTTCATTAAAAAATTTACTATTCTACCTTTGGAAAGAAGTATATTCTGCTTTGTTCCTTTACATTTCCTATTCTGTGGCAAGACTGTTATTATTTTCAAATACCCACAATGATGTACATTAAATATAGTTGGTGAAAACTATATGAAGCAGGGTACCAAAATTCTGTGGAAAACAATGGATGTTTTGGAAGGCATTTTCATTTCAAAAGCTGTGTTTAAAAACTATCAATTACTAAGGATCAACTGTTTAATAATTCAGGCAGGTATCTAAATAGAATTTGTAAAGATTAAAATGAAACAAAATATGTAGATAAGAATAAAATTTTACTATATGGTGGCAAACAAAAAAGAATCTAATGTGTCCAGAATCGAAGTTTCTAGAGAGACTATCCCAGATCTGACACCAATCTTGACATCATACCTAAAAAGGTCATTTCAAAAATGAGATCTCATACATATAGTTAATTACAAATTCGAGAATGTTTCCTTGCTATCTTTCTTTTCATTCTTATAATCTAGGTCTTCAATTTACTATTAAAGGCCCTTCAATTTCTAACTCCACTACTAACCTAGTTATAACCAATCATTCTCTCACTAACAGTTTCTGTTCCAGTCAAGTTTAATGCCTCTTACACATACCTCACACTTGTCTAGCATACAAATCTCTTCTATCATATTTAAGTTCTTCTCTACTTTTAAGATCTAGCTTTAGTTCCAACTCTTTTAAGGAATCCACAACAATTTCTTAGCACACTGATTTTTTTTTTAAACTTTTATAGCATTTACTGACCAAACAGCTCTCAGAAAACATATACTACACAGGGTAATTTACTTTGTTTTAATATATATTTTCTCTCCAATTGAATTGTTAATCCCTTAAGAGCTGAACTCCTATTTTGTTCAACTTTATACTAACTTAGGTCTAGGACAGTGTTTTTACATAGATGTATTTGAATCTGAATATGCTCACATGCCCTGGCCAGTGTGGCTCAGTTGGTTGGAGCGTAGTCCCGTAACCAAAGGGCTATGGGTTTGACTACTGGTCAAGGCACATACCTAGGGTGTGGTTTTGATCACGGGTCCAGACGTGTACAATCCCTGGTTTAGGTGTCTATAACCCCCAGTCCAGGCACTTACGGGAGGCAACCAACTAAAGCTTCTCTCTCACAATGATGTTTTTCTCTCTTTCTAGTCTCTCTAAAAAGCAATGAAAAAATGTCCTCAGGTGAGGAGGAAAAATAAAGAATATGCTTACATTATAGATACCTATATAATTATATTAATGCTAAAATCTTGATTAACATTTAATCAAGTGGTATAAACATAATAAACTTCTTAAAGTCCTTTATGTTAATTTATCATATTAAAATGTCTGAACTCACCTGTGTTTGAATATCATCACCAGTCACAATATTACCAACAGCTCTTAATGCAGGTGATACAACTTTATAATCATTGTGCCTAAAATAATAAAAATATTAACTTACACACTACATAAGAATTTAAAACTTACAGAAAGTTTGCAAAAATAGTACCAAAAAACCTGTATACTCTTTATCCAAAGAGCCCATTCAAGTTTCACTAATTAGGCCATGATCAACTTCACAATAAAGAATCTCATGCAGGATCATGTGTTGCACCCAGCTGTCATGCCTTTGATTTTCATGATCTTGACATTTTTGAAGATCACAAGCCAGTTATCTGGTCTTGACCAATGTTTCCTCATGACTAAGACCCAAGTAATAGACTTTGGCTGGGATAATACAAACACTATAGTCTTTTCAATTACACAGAACTGGACAGCATATGGTATCTGTTTTGTCCTTTTATCATGGCACTGAATTCTGGTCACTTAATTAAGACTGTTTCTGTCAGATTTCTCCAATTTGACATTACTATTTTTCCCATTATAATTCATATTTTGTGAGGAAATACGTTTAGACTATGTAAAATCCCATCTCTTTCACTAATAGTTCTAGGATCTCTTGATGTTTAGTGTTCAAATTATTGATAATTATTAGTATTGTTGCCAATGATGATTTTCTAATACTATCATTCCAATTACATGCTTTTTCTATCTATTAATCCATCTACTTATTTTAGTGTGGACTCATGGAGTCCTATTTTATTCAGTAAGTTACAATACATTACTATAATTTATTTTAATGCTCAAATTATACCCGGTTGAACAGCAGGAATTCCTTCAAGGGGGCTTCTGTGTTCTTTTAACATTTATCCATTCTTTTAGCACCCATTACTTTCTATGTTCATCTTATTTTTTATCAGCCTCAGCCTTGGAATCAGCTATTTCTCCAAGAATCCTGGTTCTCATTAATGAAGAGCAATATTTCAAAACAAAGGCCTGGGCATTTGTGTGCTCAGCTTGTTAGTATAAATGTGTCACTGCTCCCAGGTCCTTTAAGAGGATGTAAATATACACAAACATACACATATTTTCATATATTTGTTTCCAGATACATTTCTTTCATGTAGAAAGCCATGAGTTCACACTGATACCTCCAACTCTAATTTAATCTCACAAGATTTTTCTGGCTTTCCCCCTTTCCATATTTATAAATTCATTCTCTAAAAATAAGAAATTGGCTTCTATTATCCAAATCTCCCTACAAATGACCAAACTTCTGATCCAGTTGGGCTGCTATGTCACAGTGTGCTAGCTCCCACCCCTGCTACTGCCAGTGTTGATCTGCTCCACTCTAGCTGGCACCATGCTCAAGTGTGGACCCTGCTCCACCCATGGGACCTGCCTGCCCACCCTTTTCCGATGATGTCCTCATGCTGGAATCACAACCCCTTATCATATCTCTCGTTTTTGTGCCATCTACCTTGCTTGGGCTTACCTAACGGTTTTTTTGACAAAAGAAGAAAGGAAGATAGTACATTTTTTTAAAGAAAGGAATGAAGGAATTATAATACCTTTTAAAAATAAGTTTTCTTGTAAGTTTTTAACTTCTATAAAAAATCTGTTCTTTATAAAAAAAAGTAGCAACAGTAGCTCACCACAGAGAAACATATTATCTTTAATACAAGTGAAATACTAAATAATTTTTTACTACATGATCTTTTATACTAATTATTGCAATGAACAATTAACTAAATTGCTCACTCTGTGACAGCAGGAACTATGTCCTATATTGCGGTCCCAGTATCTTGCACAACAGCCTAACACATAACAGGCATTCCATACATACTTCTTGAATTAAGTCTCTCTCATTCATAAACAGCTTAAAACTAATGGAATCCAGTAACAAAGTGATTAGTCCCAACTAGAGGATATAAGATACAAGTTTAAGGGTCAACTTTTCAGTATTATAGCTATTCTGCAAAGTGAAGTTAGTTGCTTTTCAACCCTTTCTGTAGATAGTGATTCTCGAGACTTTTACGAGGCATTACTCTAACTGCTAAACTCACAATCAAATAATTATTAATTATAAATTATAGTTACATCAAAAGTTCCACCAGTCTTCGACAAACTCCAGAATCGATGACCGCTTGAATTTTATCATTGGGTCCATCAGATAGGTAAGAAAGGGCCCAACACACATCTGCTAGTACATCTGAGTCACTGCTAAACAGCAATCGTGACAGGACATTTAAGCAAGGTGAGACCTGTAAGGGAAGAAAGAGGCAATGTTTAAAATTTTCCTCTATCTAAAACCAAATTTCATTAGGAAAATATAGAAACTTGTTTAAAATTAAAATTTAATACTACAAAAAATACTAGAGAAATTAAACACTATACTGTTTTAAAATTGTGATCAGATATAAACATGACACTAATTATGACCCCTATTAATCTTACACTGACTAAGATATGTGATAATTTAAAGTCTGTTTAAATAAGGAAACATGTATCTGAGATCCTCTATGTCTAAATCATACACACACACACCCCAAAATGGCATACCAAAACTGAGAGAAGTAAAAATGTTACCATTAAGTGTTTAATATACCATAGTTTTTTGATCCACTCATTTACTGATGGGCACTTAGGTTGCTTTCAGCACTTGGCTATTGTAAATTATGCTGCTATGAACACTGGGATGCATAGGTTCTTTTGAATTAGTGTTTCAGGATTCTTATAATCCCAGAAGTGGAATTGCCAAATCAAAAGGCAGTTCCATTTTTAGTTTTTGGAGGAAATTCCATACTGTTTTCCACAGTGGCTGCATGAGTCTGCATTCCCACCAAAAATGTACTAGGGTTCTCTTATCTCCACAACCTCACCAGCACTTTTTCTTTGTTGATTTGCTAAGTGCTCATCAGTAAACAAGTGGATCAAAAAAGTATGGTATGTGATGGAATACAAGGTAGCAGAAAGAAAAAAGGAGCTACCACCCTTCACAACGGCACGGATGGAACTGGAGAGCATTACACTAAGTGAAACAGCCAAGTGGTAAAAGAAAAATACCATATGATACTACGCAGAAGAGGAACCTAATCAACAAAACAAGCAAGCAGGCAAAATACAACCACAAACACTGAAATAAAGAACAAACACAGTAATCAGAGAGGAATGGGGAGAGGGGTGATAGGGGATAATAGGGAAAAAGCCATCAGGAACATGAATATCTCTTTAATATCCTCAAATATTAGAGATTTGTAAAAATGTAAACTCATAGTACTCTTTTAATAAAATTTTTGTTTTGAAAAGTGTTTTTCATAAAAAAATGTTACTTAACATGCAAGGGGTTTGTTATTGTTATTTTTAAATGAATTAATATATATTTTAAAAATTTGTTTTAATTTCTAAAATAGTAAGTATTGCTACATATAAACCACATTAAGTAAAAGCTACTGGGTCCCCATAATTTTTAAAGTGAAAAGGGGTCCTGAGTTAAAAAAAAGATGTGTTCTAGGTAGAGGGAACAGTTAGAGCAAAGGCAAGGGCACGCTTAATGACTCTGAGAAACAGCAAGCAAGCCAGCTGGCTGGAGTGAAGTGAGAAGAAAAATAGTAGCACATGAATAAGAGTGACAACAGAAGAGCCAGATGATGAAAGCTCTTATAAAACATTTAACATTTTTCTTTTACTCTAAATAAAATATAGAGAGCAGGATGCTGAACAGAGATGTGGTATTAACTAACAGTTTAATAGGATCATCCTGGTTGCCACCTTGGGTGTAGAAAATGATGGGTGGGCAGAAAGAGTGAGCTTGGTTAGGAGACTACTGCAATGACCAAGGCCATAGACAGACGGCAGCATGGAGGAGGTGGTATCAAGGGAGGTGATACACACATACTCCTTCCTCAATATATTATTTTGATAAATTTCTAAATTATATAAAATTTACAAATAAAGTACAATAAATACCCATATGTTTCTCATCTATATTCACCAGTTAATATTTTGCTACATTTGCTCTCTCCTTAGCTTCTATATACATAAAATATATATTTTTTAAAATTTTTACTGGTTTATTTAAGAACTAATTATAGATATTATCATAACACTTCACCCCAAAATACTTTAGCATATATATCTTAAGAAAAATGGCCCTCTTCTACATTCATCTACCATAGCAT
>VMDR010014383.1:0-23612 GCA_007922815.1 Macrotus californicus | reverse complement strand
TATATATATATATATATATATATATATATATATATATATATATATATATATATATATTTACAATGTTTATGTTTTCTTGGTGGATTCTTCCCTTGAGTATTATGAAGTGACTTTCTGGGCCTCTTTTTAGGGCCCTGTTTTTGAAGTCTATTTGTCTGATATAAGTATTGGTACCCCAGCTTTTATCCCCTGTTCATTTGCTTGAAATGTTTGTTTCCAGCCCTTCACTTTCAGTCTGTGTAGGTCTTTTGTTCTCAGGTGGATCTCTATTGGCAGCATGTGTGGGTCATGTTTTCTTATCCATTTAGCTATTCTGTGTCTTTTGATTGGGGCATTTAATCTATTTACATTTAAGATTATTACTTATAGGTACTTATTCATTGTCATTTTTTTGTACCAGTGTTCCTCTCTCTTTCACTGTTTTTCTTCCTGTTCTTAAAGCAGGCCCTTTAACATCTCTTGCAGAGCTGGTTTGGAGGTGGTATATTCTTTGAGGCTTCTTTTGTCCGGGAAGTGCTTTATTTGGCCTTCCATTTTAATTGAGAGCCTTGCTGGATAGAGTAGTCTTGGTTGCAAGCCTCTTTTTCTCATTACTTGGAATATTTCTTGCCATTTCCTTCTGGCTTTCAGCATTTCCATTGAGAAGTCAGCTGCTAGTCTTACTGGGGCTCCCTTGTATGTTACTTCCTGTTTTTCCCTTGCTGCCTTTAAAATTCTCTCTTTGTCTTGTAATTTTGTCATTTTAATTATGATGTGTCTTGAAGTGGGCCTCTTTGAGTTCCTCCTCATTGAGAGTCTCTGTGTTTCCTGGATTTGTGTGACTTTTTCTCTCATCAAATTAGGGAAGTTTTCCACCATTACTTTTTCAAATAGGTTTTCTATCCCTTGCTCTTCTTCTCCTTCTGGTGTCCCTATTATATGGATATTGTTACGTTTCATGTTGTCCTGTATTTCCCTTAATTCCTCTTCATCCTCTCTGAGTCTCTTTTCCTTTTCTTGCTCTTTTTGGGTGTTTTTTTCTACCTTGTCCTCCAACTCACTAATCTGATCCTCTGTTTTATCTAGCCTGTTTTTGATTTCTTCTACCATGTTCTTCAGTTCAGAAATTGTATTCATTTTCTTTTGTCCCTTGTTTATAGTTTCTATTTCCTTTTTCATGTTGATATAGTTTGCAGTGAGTTTATTGTAGTTTCCCTGTAGTTTTTGGTAATTCTCTGTGAGCTCATTGAGCCTCTTGATTACCATTGCTCTGATCTCAATATCTGATAGTTGACTTGCTTCTGTTTCCTCTAGCATTCTTTCTCAGGCTTCCTCCTTTCCTTTCATTGGGGGGTATTTCTTTCTCTTCCCATTGTTTGTGAGACTCTTTTGTTAGCCTCTCCTTATTAAATTGATCTGTTCTGACTCCCTGGGATTATGGTATGAACTGTTATGGTAGAATACCTGTGAGACTCAGTGGTGCAGTCTCCTTGATCTCCTGAACTTGGTGGTCTCAGGTTGTCATTTATGTTGGCTCTCTGTGTGTCTTCGGGCTTTGATTGCTGTTGTGTCTCTCTTTGTTGGGTCCTTCCCTCTAGCTGGTTTACTGAAGGTCCCTTTTTCTACCACATCTTATATTGTGCTGTGCAGATGTGGACAGGTTGTGTTGAAGCTGGTTCTTCTGTGTACGAGGTTTTGAGGCTTCTCTCTCGCTCTTGTTCAGTTTTTTGTTTTGGATAATTTCCCCACGGTTTAGTTGTATTTCCACATTGGTCCTGGGTTGAGGTTAGTATGGATTCTGCTCTGTCTTTCACCTTCTTCCATTTTTATCAGTAATAGTTCCTTTGTTGGTGTGTTTCCTCTTGCAGCAGGTATACTGGTGTTCACAGCTCCCACCTACTCTTCAGCTGGCTTTTGTCAGAAGGCCCAAGATCTCTCAGCTACAGCAGCCTCCTATGGGTGAGTAATGTCCAGCCAGTAAAGTTAAATCGTAATGACTATGACAACTGCTGGGGAGTAACAAATTCTTCTCTATCCTTCTTGGGTCTTCTGGTTCGTCTAAGAATCAAATTGATATAAGGCAGACTAACAAGAGTAAAACAAACGAAAGTTTAACAACATGTATACCTCCAGTATAAATGAGAGAGACCCAGGAAAACTAACTCCCCCAAATGGCCAGTTATTACAATATTATTGACTATATTCACTCTGCTGTACTTTACATCCTTGTGACTATTTTGTGACCATGAATTTGTACTTCATAATCCCTTCATCTTTTCCACCCACTTCCAACTCTCTTCCCTTCTGGAAACCATTAGTTTATTTTCTGTGTCTATGAGTCTATTTCTATTTGATTTGTTCATTTATTTTGCTCTTTAGACTGCAAATATAAGTGAAATCCTATAGTATTTGTTGTTTTCTGTCTGACTTATTTTACTTAGCATATTATCTTCTTGGTTCATTGATCCTGT
Source organism: Macrotus californicus (assembly GCA_007922815.1). Classification (NCBI taxonomy): domain Eukaryota; kingdom Metazoa; phylum Chordata; class Mammalia; order Chiroptera; family Phyllostomidae; genus Macrotus; species Macrotus californicus. The sequence goes on along the minus strand of VMDR010014383.1, from coordinate 21,162 downwards.
TGCAAATACCAAGAGTTTTTTCTTGTTTTATAGTCTAGTAATATTGCATTGTATACTGTACCATAGCTTTTTTATTCACTTGTCTATTGGTGGGCTCTTGAGTTACTTCCATAGCTTGGCTATTGTAAGTTACGCTGCAATGAACACAGAGGTATAGATATTCTTTTGACTTCCTCATGTCTTTTTTACTTTTTAAGGACTGCCTGCCTCCTTACTATGAATTCCTACACAGATCTGTGCTTGCTCTTCCTACTTGTTTATAATTATTTAATATTTTTTCTTATTTTTATTAAAAATGTTTTATTGATTATGCTATTACTGTTGGCCCATTTTTTGCCCCTTTATTCTCCTCTGTCCTGCACTCCCTCTGCATCCACCTTTGCCCCACTCCTGCTTAGTTCATGTCCATGGGTAGTACATATAAGTTCTGAGGCTTCTATATTTCCTATGCTATTCTTAACCTCCCCCTGTCTATTGTGTACCTATCATTTATGCTTCTTATTCTGTACTCATTCCCTCATGCTCTCACCTCACCCTCCCCGCTAATAAATCTCCATGTGGTCTTCATTTCTGTGATTCTGTTCCAGTTCTAGTTGTTTGCTTAGTTTGGTTTTCTTTTTGTCTTTTTTAACCGTTTGAGTCCCAAGCAGCGCAATCGCTCTGCTGACAATACCCCCTGGGACTCAAGCGGTTAAGGTTCAGTTCTTGATAGTTGTGAGTTTGTTGTCATTTTACTTTTCCTATTTTTAATCATCTTCTTTTTCTTAGATAAGTCCCTTTAACATTTCATTTGATAAGTGCTTGGTGATGATGAACTACTTTAACTGGACCTTATCTGGGAAGCACTTTATCTGCCCTTCCATTCTAAATGATAGCTTTGCTGGATAGAGTGATCTTGGATGTAGGTCCTTGCCTTTCATGACTTCGAATACTTCTTTCCAGCCCCTTCTTGCCTGTAATGTTTCTTTTGAGAAATCAGCTGATACTCTTATGAGAACTCCTTTGTAGATAAGTCTCTCCTTTTCTCTTTCTGCTTTTAAGCTTCTCTCTTTATCTTTAACCTTAGGCATTTTGATTATTATGTGTCTTGGTGTAGTCTTCTTTGGGTCCAATTTGTTTGGGACTCTCTGAACTTCCTGGACTTCCTAGAAGTGTATTTTCTTTGCAAGATTGAAGAAGTTCTCCATTATTTTTTGAAATAAGTTTTTAATTTTTTGCTCTTCCTCTTCTTTTGGCATCCACATAATTCAGATGTTGGAATGTTTAAAGTTGTCCAGGAGGTTCCTAACCTCTCCTCATTTTTTTTTTTAATTCTTGTTTCTTCATTCTGTTTTGAAGAATGTTTATTTTTTCCTTTGCTCCAAACTGTTGATTTGAGTACCATTTCCTTCACATCACTTTTGGTTCCCTGTATATTTTGCTTTATTTTACTTTTCATAGCCTTCACTTTACCTCTGTTTTGTGACCATACTCAACCATTTCTGTGAGCATCCTGATTACCAGTGTTGTGAACTCTGCATCTGATAGGTTGGCTATCTCTTCATAGCATAGTTCTATTTTTGGAGGTTTGATCTATTCTTTCATCTGGGCCATCTTTCTTTGTCTTGATGTGCCAGTTACATTGTACAGGGTGGAGCCTTAGGTATTGGTCAGGTCATGGTAACCATGTCACTGCATTGTGATGTTGTCTGTGGGGAAGGGTCCAAACACTCCAATGTTCATAGCAGCACAATTCACATTGTTCCCAATGCCACTTGCTTGGCTGTTGGCTGGATTTCAGTTACTTCTCCTGCTACCCACAAACAAATTAGGCCCTTCTGGTGCTGATTCCTGGGTGGGTGGGTTTGTGTATGTTCTAGGACCCTGTGGATCTGTCCAATAGACTCTCCTGTGAGGCTTGAAGATTCTCCTGCCACCTCAACCCCCACAGGTTTATTCAGTCAGATGTTTTGAGGCTTTATTTTTCCATGCTAGAACCCTGGGCTACCCAGTCTCTCTTGCTCCCCAGTTGTTCCTCCAGGTTTACCCATACACAAATGTGAGACTGCCAGCTGCCACCTCACCCAGCCATTTCTCCAGCCACTGCCTTGCCACATATCCTGTATGCCCCAGCTGCCTGTCTCCTCCCCTCCTACCAGTCTGGATGAAAGTTTCTTCTTTAACTCCTTGGTTGTCAGACTTTCATACAGTTTTGGCATTTCTGGTTGTTTTTTGTTTTTAAATTTATTGTTGTCCTTCTTTTGGTTGTGTGAGGAGGCAAGTGTATCTGCTATACCTCCATCTTCCCTGGAAGTCTGGCACAGGTCTTTTAAAATGAGTTCTTAACATTGGCAGGAAAATCACAGATATCCCACACAACAATATTTTCACCAATATGTCCCCTAGAGCAAAGGACATAAAGGAAAGAATAAACAAATGGGACTTAATCAAAATAAAAAGCTTCTGCATGGCTAAAGAAAACATCAGCAAAATGAAAAGGGAACCAAAAGTATGGGAAAATATATTTGCCAATGATATCTCAGACAAGGGTTTGATCTCCAAAATACATAAAGAACTCACACAACTCCACACCAGGAAGACAAATAATCCAATTAAAAATGGGCAAAGGACCTGAACAGACATTTCTCCAAGGCTCAGAGGGCCCCGAGACATATAAAGCATTCTCAGCATCACTAGCCATCAGAGAGATGCAAATTAAAACAACAATGAGATGCAACTTCACAATGGTCAAAATGGCCATTATAAACAAACAAATGTTGGAGAGGATGTGGAGAAAAGGGAACCCTAGTGTACTGCTGATTCAAATGCAGACTGGTGCAGCCATTGTGGAAAATGGTATGGAATTTCCTCAGAAAAATAAAAAACGGAACTGCCCTTTGATGCGGCAATTGCACTGTCGGAACTAACTATACCCTAAGCATCCTGAAACACCAATTCAAAAGAACCCATGCACCCCAATGTTCATAACAGCACAATTCACAATAGCCAAGTGCTGGAAGAAACCTAAGCACCCATCAATAAATGAGTGGATCAAAAAACCTAAGGTACATTTACATGATGGAATACTATGCAGCAGTAAGAAAGAAGGAGCTCCTACCCTTTGCGACAGCATGGATGGAACTGGAGAACATTATGCTAAGTGAAATAAGCCAGGTGGTGAGGGACAAATACCGTATGATCTCACCTTTAACTGGAACATAATCAACAAAACAAACAAGCAAGCAAAATATAACCAGAGACGTGAAATTAAGAACAAACTCTCATTTACCAGAAGGGAGGGAGGGAGGCAATAATGGGGGAAAGAAGGGAAAGGTTCATCAATGAACTTGTATAAAGGACACATGTACAAATCCAAAGTGGGGTAGGATTGAGGGTGGGTGGGTGGGGCAGGGGAACGTGGTGGTGGGAAAATGAAGACAACTGTATTCCAACACTAATAAAAAATGATTAAAAAGAAAAATAAATAAAATAAAATTAAAAAACCAATGTGTTCTTAACTTTGGGTTTTGCAGTCATTTCATCAGGTTCTTTCTTTCTCTCAACTCAAGATGGTAGCATATTTTCTTTTCAATCAGTGCCTTATACATTCAAAATTATTCATTGAGTACTTACTGTAGATAAGGTACTTTTCTCAATACTTGGGATATACCAGTGAATAAAATAATTTTAAATGTCATTATTAATAAAATTTTATTATCCTGATGAGGATAAAACCACACAGTTCAGGCTTTGGAAACTTAACAGATCTTGATATCATTCATAAAAAGCAGCTGTGCCAATCTGAGATCTTGTGGGTGAGGGGATCACTTTTAATACCTGTGGGACTAGCAATGCTATATGCAGACCTAAAACCCTTCCGGATTCTTCCTTGGGTCCTGAGGTCAGGTAATGTGATTTGGGGAACTTTGCTTCAGAAACCTTTCGAGGCCCAACCCCACGTATAGCACAAAGAACTCAAATGTACAGTTTTTAAGGTCCCTGCTCCTACCCTCTCAGCCTGTGGATATGGCTGAGAAAACACTGTTCTGTATTCTAATGCTCAAGGGTCTTTGTAGAGACAGAACCTCTGTCTTCTCTAGGAAAACCTGGGCCTCAGTTGCCCTGTATACTAGTGGCTCCAGCAGCCAGCTTGCTTCTGAGTCTTCAATTTGTCTGCAGACTTGCTAATGCCCCAAGTGGCCAGTATTTGTTGAATTCCAGTCTGTTATGAAACACCAGGAGCCATAAAGACCTGCGGAGGTCAAAATTCCACCTGACCTGCATTTACTATAGCTTAAGCTCTAAAGCTGCCTGCCCTAGTGATTTCTGTCTCCTCTCTCTATTATTTTGTTTTCCAAATGTCAGCCTTTGTTTCTTAAGGTGACCAGTCTACACAACCAGGTAGTGGGAATTTAGGGGGCCAATAAATACACTCCTCCTCCTTACCTCGATTTGAATCAACAGATGGGGGGGTTCAGAGTGGAAGGTGAGATGTGATTCTGTGAATAGGGGTCTTGCTAACATTTCACTTTGAGTGACCCTGTCCCTCCCTGGTGCAGCTTGGGGAGAGAGGCCCTATCCAGTGAGGAGGGCTGGGCCAGCACACAGGGCCCATGCACAGACCGTTTTGGGAGACAGGGCCAGAGCACTGGCTCCAAATCCTCCAGGTGTCACTCCTTCTCCCCAGGGAGTAAGTGAAGATGGAGAAGAGCTATGAATGTTATCCTAATGGAAGAAATGTGCATGTGTGTGCTGGGTGCAAATGTTTATCTCCCAATAAACACTTCTGATATGGTTCTTAGAGTTTGAGAGTCAGCATTTGTCTGGCTGCTCTACACTTTGAACTGGGTCCTGCACAGTTCTTGCCGTCCTCACGTCCCGTGTGCATAAGATTGACACACGTGCCAACTGAAGGCAGACCTGGCTTTTGTAGTGAGACTGAGGGACAGAAGTGCATACTTTTATCTTATGAGCAATTTCCCTGTTGTCTTGTCAGAGTCTTTCCTGTCCTTGTATTGTCAAAGGAAACTAAATGATTTTTATAAAGACATCAGTTAGCATGTGTCATACTTCTCCTAAAGATGAGCAAATTAAAGTCCTGGGACATGTGCAAAGTAACAAGCCATATAATAAAATGAACTTTCTGTTAAATTCAAAACACTCAGTGACTTAAATATATTAAAAAAACTTCCCTCTCTCATTTCATCTTGTAATGGTGTGCCCAGCAAAAGCGAAAGATTTTCACTTTTTTGTTGTTGTTTAGCACATTTAAATAGTGTTGCAGTAACTTTCGTTTTGTGATTTTTGAAGCATAGGTACTCGTGGCAGGGATTGTGCCAGGTAAAGGGCATAGAACTCCTGTCACACCTCTCAAATGGTGACTCAGGAGAACAGGGAGGAAACAGGCTCCAGAGAAGGAAGCAGGTGGTCCATGATGTCACAGCTGGTCAGTGGCCTGGTGGGAGTCATACCCAGTGCCACCTGATGCCAAAGGGGAAAGTGACATGAAGGAAGTGGGACCCTGGGTCAGGTGGGGTTTGGGCCCTTAGAGCTTCCCCTGTGGCTTCAAAGTAAACCAGCTTCATGTTAATTTCAGTTTCAACAATAGATCTGCTCTCACTCTTGTTGGACTTCATTATCTTAAACCTATGAAGCATCAGTGGCTGTTCACCCACTTTTAAGACTGATGTCATGTGTGTCAAACATAGTTTGGATTATATTGCAGAACTGAAACCAGAGATAAGATGGAGTGGAGTTGAAATCTCACCAAATTGAATATACAACATTGAGAGAACAATATAACTTTTCAAAGATGCCATAGTGAACACTGAAATAATTCCTGGGTGACACAAGTTCTTTTTGTATATTTTATTTCTGAGTACTCTATGTTCTAGTTTAGACATCAGAATCAGAGCTTGTTCTCTGGAAAGCCTCTGGAGAAACTCGCACTTTAGAAGAATTTTCAAAATTTTTTCATTTTTCTGATGTTTCCAGCTTTCTCTGGCCTGCAACTCATGCTGCCAACAGCAGAGATTTACATGCATTCTTGGGAGCATGTTAATTTATTCCAAAAGCAATTCTTGGCAGTCTTGTGCAGTCCGTTTTCCTAAGTTGTCTAACACTCACCATTTTATCTCTATCATTTTAACTCCATTGAATTAAATGTGACTCTTAATTTTGCTTAAGTTTTATATTCATTTGGGTTTACATTTCTTCTGATTCTGAACCAAAGAATAGATTTTTACTCTTTTATTTATTTTGCTAATTAAATAACCTAATGAAGTAAAATTTAAAACACCACTGGCTAACTTTATTTGTGAATAAATTAGCCCAGAGAAGCAGCTAAAACTCTGCTAGGTAAAACTCTATTCATGTGAAATGCCGGGATGGTAGTGTAAGATTAGATTGCACAATTATATGAGGTGAAAATTGTAGCAGATTGTTAGGGTGAAATTGACAAAGTGAGTATTTCTGATAAGACTTGAAAACTATGGGAAGATTTCTCTGCTTCACTTAAAAATAATAATAAAAATGGTGATGCTAGAAATTCTCAAAGTTTTCAATAACTGGCTTAAAAATGAGGGTTGATGGGCTGTGTTATCATTACTGCTTCCTGAGAGACAGTTTATAGAAGGTGGTTTTATAATAAATTTCCAAAAAACCTCTAGATTTTAAATACACAACGAAAACTGCAGAACGTACCCATTTTATAAATAGTGCCACTCCTACCTCAGATTAAATAAGATTTCTACATTTTAATGTAATCAGTTAAAAATGAGGCCTGGCTGGTGTGGCTCAGGTGGTTGGAACATTTCTCCATAGACTGAGTGGCTGTGGGTTCGGTTCATGGTCAGGACACATACCTGGGTTGTGGGTTTGATCCATGATCAGGGCATGTGTAAGAGAGCAACCAACTGATGTTTCTCTCTTTCTTGCTCTCAAAGCAATGAAAGAATGTCCTCAGGTGAGGATAAAAAAAAAACATAAAAAAAAAAAACAACCAACATAATCCAATCCAGTTACTTAAGTTGGAAATTCTAGTCTTTCTTGTCTCTGCATTCCTTTACCTTCTTAACTGTTACTGGGGATGCCAGAGAGCCTTTGTTAATGTGAGCTGTATTGGTCAACATTTGCCATTTTACAAACTGAAATTGAGAAAAATGTAATCCACAAGGACCTAGTAAAGCACATGTCCTGTTGGCCATCAGCCTCTGGAAATGTCTCTGTTTGTTGTGAATACAAGTGAGAAAGACAAGAGACATTACCATCACTACAAGAAACATGTTGACCTCATAGCTTCCCTGAAAGGATTTCAGGGGCCTGAGAGGACCCCAGATCTTACCTGGAGAACTTAAATTATTTGATGTTATTATTTAACATTTGACAATACCTTGTAGGGACTTCATAAGCAATAGGTGGTGACATTTGGAAATAGTTCCTGCCATGACTTTCAGGATCAGCCAAACTACCTAGCAGCCCATCCCCTCTGTGTCTGCCTGGGAGATCTTTGACAAATCCTTTAAGCTGTCAGAGCCTTGATTTCCTAAATGAAATTGGGGTTTTAGGGTTACAGTGAGGATGCAGAGCAACTAGCCCAGTACCTGGCACATGGTAGGTATTCTGCACAGGCCACTGGAGGGGAAGAAACAGAGCAGATGCCCACCACCCAGCCATGAAGGAGGCCTGATGATTTCAGTGGTATGAGACAGAATCTCCCAGGAAGGACAGTGGGAAGAAAGAAAGAGAGGCTCAGTTTTATCCCCTCTTCACCCTGCCCGACTCCTTCTCTCTATATAGTGTGTTTATCTTTGAAAGCTTTGATCTAAAATAAAAAACTTCCAAAGTCCAAGCTGATGTGGTTCAGTGTTTTTGGGCTCACTTTGTTGCTTTTTTTGATAAAATTTACTGTTATTACTGCAGTAGTGAAATGTTTCTCTAGTCATCCCCTGACACTGTCGGTTACTCTCAACCCTTGTCTCCCAGACCCGTTGCGGCCCTATTTCAGAGATAGGTCTTGCTTGAAAACATGGAGCTTGTGTTTGATATGATTCTTTTCTATAAGTTGTGGGATAGTCCTGGTCATTTTCTATTAGTGTCAGGTTGTGTGTTATGGATCCCAGGGGGAAATGGACAATATTCCCTTGACTGAGATTCCCTTTAGGGACACTGAAGGGGATTTACAGGTGGAACCGTGGTAGGCACAGTCTGAAGAGGAGGATAGGGGAGTGCTCAGCCAGGGAGAGGGCAGGCAGTTCTCCCCACTGGGTAAGAAGACAAACTGATATCCAAGGACTTGGCTGAAGAGCCTCCTTGGAGGCTGTAAAAAGGGCTGCTGGGTTTTCACAATAGATATTTTGACAATGATTCTCCTGCTATAGTTTTAGTGACACTTGCTGGACTTTTCCAAACCATTAGGAAAATCTTGCTCCTTCTGGTCCCTTAAGTTATAAGTTCTTGCCAGTACTGATTTCCTTGTTTTAATGTCAGTATGACTTATTGAGCACTGACTCTGTGGAACAGAGATGTGGGGAGGGGATATGAGAAGGAGAAGTGTACAGTGACCCTGATTTCTGGCTCTGGTGCAAAAGAAATGGCCCTGGCAGCCCCAGACACAAGCATTTAGGAAGGTGAATCAGTCTTGGGAGCAAGATAACAATTTTAACTTTAGACCTATTTCTTGTAATGATGCTAGGATATCTGAATGAAAAATTTGTTATAACCTCCCTGTGAGTACTTCCTGAAGGAAGCCCTGGATGCAACTTTGGGGACATCTAAACTGGGATATTCATTCCAAATCCACCATTTCCAAGCTGAGTGATACTGGGTGCAGTTCTTAACATATTGGTGTTTCTGTGTTCTCCTCTGTAAAATCAGGGTTCATAGTAAGTGTGTGATGCCATGAGAACAGGTCTCAGAACCTCATTTGTTTGTTCAATATTTTAGTTTGCAATATTCACAACTTGGTTTCAGTGGGGCAGCAAATGTGAGCCTTATTTGAAATAAAATGACAATGAGGTTCAGGGACAAGGGGAGGGATTCTTTTATGAGTATACAGGGCTCAGAGGTGAAATCATATCTGTGACCCTGGGTTCCTGTTTCAAATTCAGACTGACTTGGGTTTGAATCCCCACAGAGCCCCTTACTTGCTGTATGAGTTTGGCTAAGTTACTTAAGAGCTCTTTGCCTCAGTTTTATCATTCATAAAACTGAGGATAATACTATGACCTCCCGCATGGATCAATGTGGGAATTCATTGAGATAATAAACATTAAGTTCTTAGTAGAGTGTCTGGCATATATTAAGCCCTCAATAAATGGCAACTGTTATTATCCCTTAAACCACATTGCCTCTCAGACACACTCTTTAAATCTCAGCCAGTTATTTTAAAACTAATTCCTGTAAGTGGTCATTTCCTTGTTCAGAAGGTTAAATAGATCATGTGCAGAAAGCACAATACTGGCTTCACAAGCCTGTGCTTTGGGGATAACAAGAGCTCTTTCTGACACATGGATTCCTGTTGGCTTTAGGGAGAGAAATTGCTGTAGACAGGGATAAATGAAATACTTCTGAAAACTGCACACATCGTTCAGATCTAGTAATCATAGATTTTTTTTGTCTTCACCTCTCAATCCTGACTGAGCTTAGCAAACCTCTGTAAAGTGTGTCAGCCCTTCCTGGTTTTGAAAGGTAACAAGAAGGCCTCATCCCAGTGTTTCAAGGGCTTAGAAGTTTTGTATTTTGTTTTTGGTGGAATGAGGTTTGTACTGTTAACCCTGGGGTGTTGCCATTTTTTAAATTTCTTTGATACAATAGTAAAGCAATAGGCCTCTTCTTGAGCCACGTGGAATGGCAGCTGGTGTTTTAGCGGCTAGTTCTGGTGTCCTTAATGGCCAGCACAGGCTGCGGTTCATTTCCATCCCTATGTCCTCTAGTTGTACTTGATCCTCCGTCCCTTGAGGAATGGACTGGGACATGGATGTGAAAAAAAGTCAAGTTGGAATTTGATGCATAATCTTTTATGTAATGAAATATGATGCTCTCAAGAGCAAAAGTTCCTGAACATGGGTGGTTCCTTCAAGACCAAATGGGGACAAATGTACTTGATCAGTTGCAGGCCCCGTGTCCAGGTTGAGTGCCCTACAGGGATCCTTCTGACACCAATACGTCTTCAGGATACACCTGTTCTTTGTGCCTGATCTTTAGGCATGCTGTTAACACAGATGTGTAACTTTAAATCATCACTATTGTCACTACCTCATGTCGTGCCTGCCTGACCATCTTCACAGATACTACATCTGTGAACATCCAGCTCTTGGTTGTGAGCATTTGGGGTGTTTGTGTCAGTGCTGAACTTTCTGGTGGCAATAGTGTGAGAAAGAAGTCCAGTCAGCTCCCTTTCTTTTCCTTGTTTAAAGTCACTGCAGTGGCCCTACTGTTTGTCATGGCAACCAAAATAATATTTAAAAAGTTTGGTAAGTCATGAAGTCACACATATGCTATTAGTGTCATAGAACTTTATACATAGAAGATTATTATAAGAAAACCCAGCAAATGCAGAATCAAACTTGTCTAATTAGGGAAGGGTTCTGGGTATTTATCTGAAGAAATCCAAAACACTAATTTAAAAAGACATATGAACCTCTATGTTCATGGCAGCCTTATTCACACTAGCCAAGATATGGAAGCAACCAAAGTGTCCATCAGTAGACAAGGGAATAAAGAAGACGTGGTTACATATATACAATGGAGTATTACTTGGCCATAAAAAGAACAAAATCTTACCATTTGTGACAGCATGGATGGACCCAGAGGGTATTATGTTAAATGAGATAAGTCAGACAGAGAAAGACAAATACCATATGATTTCACTTATATGTGGGATCTAAAAATATAAAGTAAATGAACAAAAAAAAACAGAAACAGACTCATAGACACAAAAAACAAACTGAGGGTTGACAGATGGGAGAGGGTTCGGTGCTGGGTGAAAAAGGTGAGGGGATTAAGCAGTACAGATTGGTAGTTACAAAATAGTTATAAGGACGTAAAGTTCAGCATAGGAATATGGTCAATAATATTGCAATAAATATGTATAGTGTCAGATGGGTAATAGACTTATGGGGGGATCACTTAATGAATTATATAAATGTCTAACCACTATGCTGTACACCTGGAGCTAATATAATATTATAAACTATAATTTTAAAAACAAACAAAGAAATCCTTCTTCTTGATACCCAAAACTGTAGCTCAGATCATCTGAGTCCTCTTCCTCTTCCTCACCATGCACCAAGCTGTGATCCAACATGTATGCCCAGGAAGGCTGTGCTTGTGACCATGTGTTTCCTCCTCAAAGCCCCTGAAGAACAGCTTACCAAAGGCAGGTATGTCAGACAGGGTGACTTCTGACATGAGGACTTGCAAGGGTGCTGTGAGCCTCATTATTGGCTATGGTAACTTAAATACTCTGAGGAGCCTTATTCTTCATGCTTCCTGATTTTCATGTGGGTAATCATTCAGCTTTTTATAAAGCTCTTGGTTATATATGAAGAAAATGTTATTCATTGGCTCTTCACCTACTCTTCCTTTTCTGTGCAAGTGCGTTGAGCTCCACAACAGGACCTGGTTGGAGGAAGGGAGCACCAGGAAGGATTTGAAATCAAAGTGTCTGTCTACCTGGGCATGTCCACCACCTGTTTGCTGCTCTTGCTCTCTGAGTTGAGCTCTGCCTGTTAGGTAAAGGACCATATCTTCATGTGGTTTAAAAGGAATTTCATGTATGGAGGATTACTTCTAAATGGTCCTTTGTAAATATATTGTTTATTTCCCTGAGCAATTGTCCCCATCCAATGCCCCTAGTTATGCCTTGGTGAGTCACACTGCACTCAGCCATCACTTCCAACTCTCAATGTGCTTTGGGGTCATGACTTGTGATGAATGACAGATGTCATTTCCTGGGTCTGAGCAACTCAAAGCCTCACTGGGGAAAACACCTCATTGAGGACACAAAGATGACCTTGGAGATGTGTCCTAATTGTGGGTATCTTATACTTTGGAGATAACTTTCTTTACTTTAATGCATGTGTTTGTGACTGAAATCAAACTTTGTCCTACGTTAGGCTATGTGACCAGAAACTAAGGATTGTTATACCCTTGTGATTCAAGGACTTGTTGGAGGTGCTTCAGGTGGTCCTGTTGCTTTGTGAATTTTCTAGTTAGTCATTCTCCATCAAAATTCTTGTGTGTAGGAAACAAAAGCAGCTGTGAACAGCTGCTCTGTGATGAGCTGGTTATAGGAGTGATGCAGGCCCTATGAGAGGGAATTTAATATCCAGTCTTTTTTAAAATGAAGTGCTGTAAAGCGATAGGTCTGAACCAAAGGACACTGATGACACCTCACTTGCCACCTATTGATGAACAAAGCTGAATTTTAGATTCCACAGATAAGTAAGGGTGAACTATGGCTTGGGAGGGACACAACACAATGCATCTGAGCCACTTCAGTGCACATGCCTGGGGACTATAAGAGAATCATTGTCTTGGGAGCACAGTGAAAAGGCAAATACCCTGGGGTCTGTGCAGAGATCCCACAGATAGCAGGGCTACATACCAAGGTAAGAGTCTGTGCCAAATGTATACTACTAAGAATGCCACGATGGGCTTCTCTGGATTCATTCTGTGATATGTTCATTTTTCTTTGAGATACAGTTGTTAAGGCCACTCTTGCTAAATCTATGTGCTGTGTTGTAGCTATAAAATGGGGAAGATCTCCAAAGATACTCAACACAGTGATGGAAAGAACTTATCTAAAGTAGGACTTTGATCCCTTTTGGCAGAAATGGAAGGCAGGGAGACAGGAAAGGAGAAGAACAAGGTAAAGGAGTGAGGGGTAAATGAGTGGGGCTCTAGACTCTCAAAAATTGGTCCAGGAGAATGTAGGAAGAGTAAGGACACTTTTGTATCATCTTGATTTGCTTAATTCTAACTGGTGTATTTTTAAAAAGCAGATTTGGGCCTTGGCTGAGTAGGTCAGTTGGCTGGAGCATGGTTCCATACACCATGTTGTCAGGGCACATGCCAGCGCTGTGGGTTTGATTCTTAGTTGGGGCATATATGGGAAGTCAACGTATCAGTGTTTCTGTCTCACATTGATATTTTTCTCTCTCTTACTCACTTCCTCTCTCTCTTGAATCAATAAACATATTCTTGCATGAGGAATAAATTTTTTTTTTAAAAAGTGGATTTGAGAAACATCACTATTGTGTGGTCCAGTTATTGTGGTACTGCTTTTTCTTCTTCTGGACCTTAAACATTCCACTAAACTTCTATGTGGATAGGCTTGAGTTTGAGTCCTGGACCACTAAGGGGTTAAGCATGGGCCAATTTCCAAGTCAGATTCCTCATTCATAAGGATGGTAATAGTATCTGGTTTGTTGTTGGATTTTTGTTGGAGTTAAATGAGGTAATGTAGTGCTTACCACTGTACTCAGTACTTAGCCAATCCTTCAATAAATAGTAGTTATTGTATTATCAGTTGAGTTGGGTGATTTTATGTAGGGAAAATGTGGTGGGAGCAGAGGTAAGTTGGAGGTCATTGGAGGGACTGGTGGATGGGGACACTCCCACAGTTGTGGGAACACAATGGGATTGTAGACTTCAGAGGTAGCAATTAGATTCTTCCTGGGGCATAGCAATAAAAAGTTAAGACAAAGAGAGCAAAGTCTTGGAAATGGGACTTGTTACTGTAAATAAAGGCTCTCATTTATGCCGATATAATGTTGCCTGAGAGTCACATCTCACATTGTCTGCCTCCTCAGGGTTGCCTGCTCCATCTCAGTCATAGCATCACCCTGCTCACAGGATTTCAAGGCTCCAGTCCCTTGTTCTGCATGACTCTGTCCAGATGTGACATACATTAACTAATGAACTACACTGTGTCGTGAAATTGATGACTTCAAACATGTATGTGGAGCGCAAGGATATGAACAAAATAATCTAAATTCTGTTCCTCACCACTGAGCTGTGTATGCACCCTTGGGTGCCTCAGTTAACTTCTGATGACCTTGCCCTGTTCCTTTGTAAGATGAAGGCTTTGACTAGATAGTTCCTCAAAATCCTTCCATGATCTACAGTTTCACTCCATATTTAGCATTAACCCATTGAGCCATGGATTCCTTCTTCATTCATATCTTCGGAACAACTTTTGGAGCACTGACTCTGTGCCCGTGAGGGCTAGCCACTCTGTCTACAGATGGGAGTAAGCCCACATGAGCAAGTGAAAAGACAACACTGTAAGCTACCCTGTTCTGGAGATGGATACGAAGTATCAGGTGCACAGGCAGAGGCTCTCAGCCTTTCCCTTCTCTGCCTCTTTGCTTATTTGGCTATTGCAGGAATGGAGCAAACCTACTTAGGAGGCATTTATTACAATGAATTATGCATATCAGTTACCATCACCTACAGCTGTTCTCGTCTTACACCACATCTGACAACATTCAGGGTCAGTCACCAGAATGACGCAGGCACTTTTGAAGTCACAGAGTGAGGTCTTTTTACATTAACTGCGTGATCACAGTTCAGTCTAATACAAACAACAATATGTTTGTTAGAGCTGCTTCAACTCCGCTGGGTAACTGAAGGGCCCTGCACATGTCTCACTCTGATGAATATATGGGATTGCATTTACCTGCCCCAATGGTGTTTTATGACTGTGTTTATATAACATTAACACAAAAACACTAAGAAGAAAGTAGGGCTGAGTTCTCTGATCCCTTTCAGTCAGTGTGTAGATGTCAGGTTTTGGCTCAAACACTTTTAATATGGTGTCATTGCAGGCTTGGACATTATTTCTGCTTATTCTAATTTGTTCATTGTAATATGTAAAAGCAATAAAAATGCCTCAGATTTTCAGGTTTATGAACAAAAGACCACAGATATTCCACATGAGAACATGCCCAGTATTCTTTTATGGGCTGAAAGGGTGTCCCCATGCTCACATATATGCAAGTGTGCACCTGCCTTCAATAAGCCTCAATCAGCATATGTAAGTGAACTGCATGCCAAATTTGCCTAGTAAATCAATAATAAAAAGAGCAGATGTGTTTCTGGGCAAGGGAAAAAGTGAAGAGGTTCAACTGAGATCTGTGAGCTGAAAATGATCAGCAGAGCTAATGAAACACTCTGAAAGATTCTAATTGTCATAGTTTTCCAATTTTAATATGTCAGAAAAAAGTCATTGCTATAGTGTGAAATATAGTTTGCTAAAGGCTATAGCACTGAGAAGCTCTGATGTCACCTGGTAATTCACTATTAAAAAATGAAACCTGCTCCTTCTGCCATCATGGAAAACAAGACAGATGCAACCCATTAAGACAACCCAGCCAGATAATCCATTTAAAGCTTATTAAGAAAACCAGTCACATTCTGTGGGTGACTCCCTATTGCCCACTTCCTCCAGCCTGATGCAGTCCCATTGGAGAGAATGGGCTCGTGATGTATGACACACAATCTGATTACTTGGTGAGCCGTCAGTTCCAGTGCTCTGTCTGCCCACATGTCCCATGA
Source organism: Macrotus californicus (assembly GCA_007922815.1). NCBI lineage: Eukaryota > Metazoa > Chordata > Mammalia > Chiroptera > Phyllostomidae > Macrotus > Macrotus californicus. The sequence goes on along the minus strand of VMDR010014383.1, from coordinate 5,622 downwards.
TTTTGGGTTACTTATCTATTTAGTGGTGTGAGGCTTAGTGTCAGAGTGACACAGCCTTCTGGGGACATACATTTATGGGACAGTCTATAATTTTCTGAAACTAGGAGAAGAGGGAAGAAATGGAAGCAGAGAGGAATTAGCACAAGGAGCTACTTCTAGTATTTGAGACTCCCTAGGGTTGACCTTGCCCATGACATCTAGAAGTCTTTCTGGGGGAACAGAAAGAAAATGGACAAAGGCGGGTGGAACTGGGTGGAATTGGAAAAAAATAATGTGTAAATTCACCTTGTTGGTGGGACTTGATGAGTTTAGATTGTCCCTAAACCATTCTCTTTTTAAATATATGGTAAATATATACATTTAATTTTTATTTTCAGTGACCCTTGACATTCAACGGTATGTTCGTTTTAGGTGTGCAGCAGAGCGCCTAAACCATTCTTTTCTCATCCATTCTAGTTGGTGTCAGCAATGTTGAGTCAGAAGGTGCAGTGCAGGTGCTCTGACCTTGAATAAACTGACTTCAGTCTCTGGTTCTCAGTCAGGACAGAGACAGATGTTGCCTTCGTATCTGGCCTTTATGGTGCTGTTCCTGAGCACATCTCCTCACACCAACTCCTCCCAAATTCCAGCTCTTGTCTTTATTGATGTTATTGAGAGAAGCTTCCGGGGAAAACCAGCACATTCTTATCAGCCTAAGTTAATTATTGTTTATAACCACCAAATATAGTTTATATCTAGATCTTGTTTGGAAAGTGAGCTCATGCAGGGGTTGAGCATCTGTGTCTGGATTCTACACTTGGAATTCTAAATTAGCAGCCCTTGTTTTATCTTCCTATCAGGAGAATGTTACTGGCCTTTTGTGGGCAAGTCCACTTCAGATAGCACTGTGATTTATAAATGAAACGTCAACAGGGCAAACCGGAGAAGAAAGTTTTAGGACATTTAATAAAACTCTCTTTGGCTTCAAAGTGCAGGAGACTGTTATTAAATGCACATGGACAGAAATATTAACACAGTATTGGCTATTTTCTGGCAATTCTAAACTATTAATTGACACTTTAAATCTCTAAGAGAGCACGTCCCTCATCTCAAGTGACAGGAGAGAGTGCCTGAACCTGCCTACTCACTCAGTGGCTGCTTTTGAGTCTTGGTGCATAGTGACTTGTGTCAGCCACAGTTAAAACAAGTTACTCAGAGTGGGATGAAGAAAGGATCCAGAAGCTGAAAACCTGGAAAGCCAGCACACCTCACATGGAGGATGATGTGATAGTAAAAGCTTGGATACTGGAATGAGACCTGGGTTTTCATCCTTGGTCAAGGACATAGACCTTTGACAGCTTTGTTCCATTTATAAATTATAAAGACCCTACAAGTCTGTAATAAGGATGAACTCAGTGGCTCTGGTGTCTTCCCAGCTGTTATTTCCAACTTACCTGGTAACTGGAGAATGAGGACTGGATCCTAGGCTTAACAGTGAGTTCGTTCTCAAAGGGTCTGGCTCTATGGTGTGCAGGGAGATTATGTCTTGCTACCATTTCCATTACTGATCCACACCTCAGGGGATGCATGGCAGGGACAGGTAGTGAGCAGGACAGCAGCATGAAGGTGAACTGTGGGTTTATCAGCACCAATGCCTTTTTTATACAGCTCTGTTTAAAAACGGCTCTTTGTGGCAATAGTGCTCATACGTTTATTCACCAAATGGACTGAGTACCTGCTGTGTATCAGGCATTTTTCTATGAGTGAAGCAAAGTTCTTGGCATTAGTGAGCTCACATCTTAGTGGGGGGTTAGATAAAATAAATGAATATACATTGTGTCAGAGAGCAATAGCCACTGTAGAGAAAAATGAAGAGGGATAAAGGGATGGGGGTATTGGAATGGAGGTGTGAATTGCTGCTTCACCTGGATATTAGGAAAGGTATCCCTAGTTAGGGGACATTTGAAGGAAGCAGGAAAGAGGTCAGCATGCAGATGTCTGAGGGGTTAGCACTCCAAGCAGAGGATAGTGCCAGGCCCTGAGGTGGCAAGGGTGGGGAGGCACAGCTTCAAGGAACATGGTGTGTAGGAAGCGGAGGGAGCTGGTAAGAGACGGGGATCTGTATGGGTGGGTGAGGGGACAGGTCCTTGTGAGAACTATGGCTTCTCTGAGTGGGATGGGAGCTACTGAAATGTTTTGAGACTAAAAAGTCAAGAGATACATTTGTAGGCTTGTAACTTCCTGAACAGATAGGATGGTGGTTTGGATCACAGTGGTTGAAATGGAGATGGTGAAAAGTGATAAGATGTATCTAGGATATAATTTGGAGATAAAAGTTGGTGGGTTGGATGTAAGTGTGAGAGAGAGTACAGTGAAGAATGGCCCCATGGTTTCTGGTATGAGTGTTAGAATCATTGTGTTGATGCTTCTGAGTAGGAACAAAGATGGAAAGCAGAACTGTGTGTGACTTTGGTTTTGGACACATAGGATGGGTTGTCTCTAAAGAGGGCTGTGACAAATACCATATGATCTCACCTTTAACTGGAACTTAATAAACAAAACAGACAAGCAAGCAAAATATAACTAGAGACTTTGAAATGAAGAACAATCTGACAGTAACCAATGGGGAGGTGGGAGGGGATAATGGGGGGAAGGAGGGAAGGGTTTTCAGGAACCACTATAAAGGACACATGGACAAAACCAAGGACGGGAGTGGAAGCAAGGGAGGGAGGTGGGTTTGGCTGGGGTTGGGGAGGGAGTGGTGGGGGGTAAATGCAGACAACTGTAATTGAACAACAATAAAATAATTTAAAAAATAAATAAAAAGTGCTGTGAGCTCTCTGAGTGTCAAAGAGACATTAGCAAACACCTTGTTGGGTGTTTGAGGAAGGAATCAGGGCTTAGAGTAAGGAAAAAGAGCTGAAGTCATTTTGCCAACATTCCTAAACCTTCATAAATTTTATCACCAACCTTCTTTCCAAATTCTAGAGAGTTCCACCTTGGGCACCCACTATTTGGCCACGAAGAGGCAAAGAACAGAAGTAACCTGGGTAGGGGGAGATAAAGGAGCTTCTAGAAAAAGAACTCAGAACCTGGAGTAACTGCCCAATTTGTGTTTGGGTATAGAGATTGCCGAGGGAGCCAAGAAAGTGAAGTCATGGATTTCAGGTGACCAGAAAGAAAGGAGTGACATCATCTTTCTCAGCAGCTTTAAGCATCAGAAAGAAGTGAAGCAATGAGCTGGTGATTTTAGGGCTGATTGTTAGTGTCTAGAGTGGGAGTTATAATAAGCCTTTTTGACATGTTTGTTTCCAGGGTGGTATATTACTCTGAAATTAGGAACATTTCTAAATTTCCTTCTAATTGGTTTTCAGCTGGTTACATGTGAATGTAATAAAAAAAATAAACAAAATGATAGCAGGCTGAAGACAAATTCACCATAGCAGACTTGTTGCCACAAAGAAGAAGAAGCATCGTGGTATCAGAGGGTTACTTGGAAAGGCAAGGTGCAGACATATGTAATTTTGCAAGATGGTGTTTTCAGTATTAGTCTAAGAGGTTCTGTTAGCTGGTAAGACTCTTTCTCACTCATTGGACTTTTCAGTTCCATTTTCTCATGAACATGTCAGCAGCATCAACTTTGGAGAAGGATGCGGAAATCTTAAAAATAATTATTGTCCTACCTTGATGAAAGTGTTTTGGAAATAAACATATGAATGTACACAGTAGCTGAGAGTCCTCTCTTTGTGGTGATGGTAGTGGTATTTTAGTTTGCATGAGAGATCAGTGGGTGTTGGAGAGGTGTCCTCTCATTAGAGAGTAGGACTGAAAATGTGAAGGCTGATGAGCAGAAATGTGCTGTGGGCCTGCAGCACTGGCTCCTGAATCAAGGTGTAGAAAGCATGTTTGAAAGCCAGCTTTTTGAAAACAGTAATCCAGATAATTTTCTAGGTCATTAAAACCCCTACTATAACTCTGTGACTCGTAATGTTCCTGCCATGCTCTGATGGCAGATTTTCACTCCTGAGTTAGAGAGGAGGGGTAGACAGATAGTGGGGGATTATAGAGGAGGGGACATCAAGGAACATGTATGAAGGACAAATGGACAAAGCCATGGAGGGTGGGTTTGAGGATGGGAGGGGTAGGGGACCATGGTGGGGTGATAATGGAGACAACTGTACTTGAACAATAAAAAAAAATTTAAAAAATAAATAAAATAAAATTTAAAATATTGCTAAAAGTTCAAAAATTAGTAATTCATTTAAAATTAATAATAAACCTCCATCATTCTAACATTTACAAAAAGGCTGAATGTAGAAGAACCATATTGCTGGAAGTCAGCTTTGAGTCAGTACAGATTTTTGTTGTCTGAAGAGTCAACTGTAGAAAGTTGAGACTTGGGAGTGTGATTGCAAATGTATGGATGGATTTCCTTTATAATTTACACACACATACTCAAGGACATGTTAGATATAGGTTCTTGCAGACTTGTGGTCTCTCTGGGGAAAACTTGGTGGCAGTCACTGGTTCCTTACGAGACGATGGAGTGGTCAGGGAACAGGGCTGTGGGCCACCATCCACTTTGTTTCTGTTCTTTACCATCTGAGTCTACCTGTGTGTGTTCCTGTGTGCACTTGGATGAGACTTTATTGTGAAAAAGAGAATGTGAAAATCAGTAGGCAATCTGAGTCAGGATCATTTTTATTTGCAAGGGCAATGTGCTCCTGATGTGTCCCTGTGTCTGAATAATATGGAAACAGTGAGTCACGCAGTCAAAAGAATTCCACCAGTGGAGTGGGGTGTATTGGATTTATAGGAAAGAGACCTCATAAGATTTTCCTATTTGCGTTTAAAGAAAGAATCTGCCTATAAACTCAGAAAGGTATAGCTCTCCAGATGTTTTTAAACAATTGGTTATGTATTAAAAATGTAAGCTACTGTTTTGGTCTTTGAAATGGGAAATAAATGACTTCTGATTGTTTCTGAAGCCACAACAGGACTGACATATGTTTTCAATGACCACGGTCTAGCAGGCAGTATGTTCTAACTGTAAATTGTTTGTTACAGGTTGAAACAAGTCATCTGACAAAGGTGAAAATGAATCTGTGCTCTGTACCATTGTGCTCCCAGATTTTCAGGCTTACATTGCCACACCAAAGGCTAAAATTTCTAGTCTTGTCTCCATGTCTAAAAAAACGTCCCATGAGCTCAGAACAAGCTGTGGAAAGAGTTTGATGAAGGAGACATTGTGGACCACCCAGAGAGTGACACTGCTTGCATGAAAGGGTGTTAAATTGTGGGAATGTTGACCACAGCCTTGGACTTCGAACCAAGTGACTTGCCTTATGAAAACTAAAAAACAATCTTCTGCTCCAATAAATTTGGAACCTATATCATTTATTTGATTTGATTCAGCCTTTGTGCTCAGATATCACCTGAATGTATAACACAACTGTGTGGCTGAAACATGGCTGGAGAATGTGGCCTAGAGAGTTCTGTCTGAAAAGTCACATTTCTTCCTCTTATGTTTCAACAAGATTTGGAGAGTCACTCATTCTTTTTTCTCTTGTGTGTAAGACTCATTTCTTTGCTCCCAGGCATGAATCCATAATCAGTAGTTGTCACATTATATGGGTTAGCCCC
>VMDR010014382.1:0-23615 GCA_007922815.1 Macrotus californicus | reverse complement strand
ATACAGTGGGCTTTTTTCTTTGCTCTCGCTGTAAGTGTCTTTGATAGAGTGGCTGGTAGGATGAAAGATGCTGAAGGCTGGGAACCCTTGAAAAAGACAAGGCTTTGCAGCAAATGAAAAACCCACAATTTGTGGTTCCATGTCCGACAGATCCCTTGTCAGCTGCCGAGACTCATGACGCCTCGTCTCTTCTGCATCAGCCTTTGGGTAGAATGAAGGGTCAAACTAAATTAAGCCATTGGATTGTAATTATAACTTTGAAATAGAAAACTCTGCAGGGAATATGATCATATTTTTTATTGAAAGTCGTGTGCCTTGCAACTGCAGGCTGGGCTCAGTTACCCACCTCATGACAGTAGGCAGAAGCATGAGCAAATGGAACAATAACATCAATTTTAGGCTTAGAAATAATCCTTGCATTAAAGTTTATCTATCTTGGTAATTTCACACTTCTTCTTGGGAAATCAGACCTAGTCTTAGGTGTTTGTAGATAATAATTATTACTAACATTCATTGAGACCTTACCTCATGCCAAGCACTGTTCTAAGAACTGTTCATTTAACAACTTAATCCTCACAATTACCCTGTGAAGTAGGCTTTACTATATGCCCATTTTATAGATGAGCAAATAGAGGTAGGTTTTTACTATACCCCTATTTTACATATGAGCAAAAAGAGGCACAGAAAGTAATTTTCCCAAGTTTATACAACCAGGAATTGGTTTAACTAGTATTTAACTATTGGCAAACAGCCCCCAAATTATTCTTAACCTTTACACTAAACTGCTGCATGAAGATAAAAGCCATGCATCCCAGAAACTTCCTCACTGAAACTGTCAAACATTTGACATGCTATTCACATCATGATCCATGAAGCTTTAAAGATGAACACTGTACTTTGAACAATGACAGCAACCCATGGGCATGCGTGTTCCAGCACAACTGTAGTTGTCTTCTCCATAGAGAAGTTAATTAGCCCAGCAATAACTGAGACTATTTTATGAATGCTGCATATTTTCTTTTGGGTGCTTATTTCTTCCTCATCGACACCTCACTCACCTTCCTGCCACTCAACTTCAATTTAATCTCAGGAGCCTGAGGTTATAGAGGAAAAGGCACCTTAGACATTGTTTTGCTGGTGGGGAAAGTAAAAAAATCAGAGTATGGGAACAACTTGCTTAGTGTCACATCTAGAACTCCCTAAGGTCAGTGACTGTATCTCATCTGTCTTCAACTTCCCATTGTCTAGCGCATGTGTGACTCCAGAGGTTCTCAAGACAGTGTACAAGGAAGGCAGGAAGGAATGTGGCACTAGGTAAGATATGAAAGACAAGGAGTGTCCAGGACATGCCTCTAGAGGTGGGACAATGCTGAGCAATACACCCAGCCCTGGTGACACAAGTGGAGCCACCACCTGATGTCCAAAGCCTGTGAGAGTCTCCTGTTAAACGGAGCCATTAATCTCCAAAAGGAAGTAGGGAGCTTTGGGAAGTTAGGCCAAGTCAGCAAGAAATCAGCTGGTTAACACCAGCAACATTGCTCACAGGAAGCAAAGCTCGAGGCCCAAAGCTGAGACACACACCTACTCTGTGCCTCATACGACACTAGATGCTGAACTCAGACTCCTGGTAGGGGTCCAGAAGGAGCAAACAGACTCCCAGATTTATAAGAAAGGTGAAAGGATTGCTCCATAGAGGTACAAGAGAAGGGCCTCTAATGGTGACCAGATCAGACCTGTAGGTAAATACCATCCAAGGATATAGGTGCCCTGAAAACAAGAAGCATGAAATGCTGATAGAGCATCTAGGAGTCACCAAATCAAACCACAAAGTGAGTTCAAAGCAGAGGGGACAAGAAAAAGGAAGGACATATTCAAGAAGCTACAAGAAATTCAGTGTGTGTGGAGCCAAGTACTGCAGGAGGGCAAGATGTCTGCAGAAAATGATAGGGCCAAGTCAGAGAGGTCCCACATATGTCAGACTAAGGACCTTGGACTTTATCCTGAGTCGTGGAAAGGAATTTAGCAGGAAAATGAAATGGTAAATATGCCTTTTAGGAAGATTACTCTGATCTCTGATGTGAAGAATCAATTGGAGAGAGCAATCTGGATATGGGGAGGTTAGGAAAAGCTGGCACAAGGTGATAAGACCTGACCCAGGGGAGTGGTCATGGGGACGGGAGCAGGAAACTGAGGTCAGCGGCGAGATGAGGCCTTCCTTCGATAGTCCCTGGATGATGATGTCATCTCACTAAATGGCACCGATTTGAGAGGGCCAGACCTATGTGCTGTCCTTTAGCCCCAACTCTCCCTCATTCTGTTCCTCTCCATCCAATTCATCACCAGTCCTTTCTATTCTGACTCCTGAATCCTTCGGATGCTTCCACCTCACACCATCTCCACTGCTTTTAAATTGTCACCATTTTCCTCGAGGATTTTATAATAGCCATCTAACTGTTCTCCCTAAATCCATTTGTGCCTTCTGCTCCACAACCATATAGTCCCTATCCATTTTCCTCATCACCTTTTTGTTTGTTTTGGATCTTAAACAATTTTGAGGCATCATTGACACACAATGGACTTCACATATTTGAGGTGTGCAATTTGACAGGTTCAACATCTGTATACACCCTTGAAAACATCGCCACCATCAAGATAATGAGTAAGCTACCACCTCCACAAGTTCTCTGTGTTCCTTATAATCTCTCACTCCTTCTGCATTTCACTCACCCCCAGATAGCCACTGATCTTTGTGTTACTACGGATTAGTTATCATTTCTGAAAGTTTATGTAAGCAAGATTATAAAGCATTTTTCCAGAATTCTATAAAAATGGAAACATACATAAATGAACATTTTGTCAGGCTTCTTTTATTATGCATAACTCTTTTTAGATTCAGCCACACTGTTGTGTGTATCAATGGTTCGTTCCTTTCTACCACTGAGTGATAGTCCATCGCATGGATATACCACAAATGTTTATCCATCCATCTGTTGGTATACATTTGAATTGACTCTGGATTTTGGCTTTTACAAATAAAGCTACTTTGAATATTTATGTACAATTCTTTGTAAGGGCATATACTTTCATTTCTCTTGGAGAATAATTTTTCAGACACTACCCATTATTTTTCCAAAGTGGCTGTACCTTTTCACATTGCCACCAGCAGTGTATGGAAATTCTAGCTCCTGCATTCCTCCCCAGTACCTGGTATGGGCAGACTTTTTAATTTTTATCATTCTAATAGATGTGTAGTGGTATCTCATTCTAGTTTTAATCTGCATTTCCCTGGTGACTAATGATGTTGAGCGTTTTTATGTGCTTGTTTCCCATCTGTTTCTACCCTTTGGTGAGCTGTCTGCTTGGATCCTTTGCCCATTTTTTTGTTGGATTGCTTGTTTTCTTATTGAATTTTGGAGAGTTCTTTATATACATATTCAGGATTCAAGCCTTTTATCAGATATATTGGGGCAGCCAAAAAGTTCATTTGGTTTGTTCCGTGAGATGGCTCAGTAGCCTTCGTTGTCTTTAACTTCGTTTGAAACAGTTTTGTTAGATTGTATTGTGACAGCTGCCGTATCAGCATGCACTTAAAAAGAAAACTTACCAACACTGGTGAATTTTTGTGTAGCCATTTTAATATTAAAGATGAAAAAAATACACAACATTTTTGGCATGTTATGCTTTATTATTTCAAGAAAGGCAAAAATGCAACTGAAATGCAAAAAGATTTGTGTAGTATACAGAGAAGGTGCTGTGGCTGAATGAAATGTCAAAAGTGGTTTGCGAAGTTTCGTGCTAGAGATTTCTCACTGGACAATGATGCTCCACAGTCAGGTAGAGCAGTTGAAGTTGATAGTGATCAAATCAAGACATTAACTGAGAACCATAGACATTATACTACTCAGGAGATTGCCGACATACTCAAAATATCCAAATCAATAAAGGTATTGGTGAAACTGAAAAATGTGTCTTTTATTTACAGAAAAAACTAAGTGAACTTTTTGGCCAACCCATTATTATTTGTCAGTGTTTTCTCCCAGTCCATGGCTTGTTTTTTAATTCTCTTAACAGTTTTTTTTTCAATAAGCAGAAGATTTTAAATTTTCATCAGGTTCTATTTATCAATTAACTCTTTTATAGACCATTCTTTCTGCATTATATATAAGAAATCTTTGACTAACCCAAGGTTACAATGATTTTACCATGTTTTCTTCTAGAAGTTTTAAAGTTTTAGATTTGACATTTAGCTCTATGAGCCATTTTGAGTAAATTTTCATGTGTGATGTGAGGTATGGATCAAAGTTTTGTTTTCCTCCCTTATGGACAACCAATTCCCCCAGTTCCATTTGTTGAAAAGATTGTTCTTTCTCCACTGAATTGCCTTCACATCTTTGTTGAAAATTAGTTGTCTCTATATATATGGGTCTATTTCTGAATTCTATTCTGTTTCATGGATCTAATTATGCCAAAACCACACTGTCTTGATTGCCGTAGGTTTATAATAAGTCTTGAAATCAGGCAGTGTTAGTACTTCAACTTAGTTCTTTTTCAAATTTATTTTGGCTGTTCTAGGTCCTTTGCATTTCCGTATGAATTTCAGATTTAGTATGTCATTTTATATAACAAAGCCTGCTGGGATTCAGTGAGTTTTTGCAATACAAATCCAATCATGCCCATCTTCCTCTCAAACTCTTCAGTGGCTGCCCTCGTGCTTAGAGAACTTGCTCTCCAAATTACATCCCCTAACCTAGAAGGTTCTTTAGGGTTTAGCCTCTTCTCGCTCCTCCAGTCTCACCTTCCTTGGTCCCCATCTCCGCATCCAGGCACTCTGGTCTCTTTCAGTCCCATGATATGCTGTCGTCCCTCATCCCTCAGAGCCTTCGCAGGTGCTGTCCCTTCTGACAGGAGCATTCCAACCCCCTCCTCACTCACATGCCTTCTGCCTTCTTAACTCCAAATGCCTCTTCCTCATGGAAATGGGGCCTGGAGAAGAAACTGAGCAAAAACAAATGAAATAAAAACCCTATTAAATTATTGTTTGGGAATTTCATCTTCCCTTTTTATTCAAGCAACTGTTTAGCATAACTGGAGCATTACTGGCTTCACTTCATTTTCCGCTAGTTTGAAATGAGACAAGAGAAGTTGGCTAGCCCTATGACCTAAGGCCTTGTGATCATGTTAGAAAATAAAACTCTATTCTGTGCCTTTGGAGATTGGCAGAGAAATATCAAAAAAGAATCATTCCATGCTGGCAGCCTATGGTAGCTTCACGCCTGCTCCTTCTCTCCCATCCTCCATCTCCCACCGTCTGGAACCAAAAGTCCAAGAGTGAAATCTCAGCTCTGAATTCTAGCTGTGTGGCCATAATCAAATGTCTTCACCTCTCTAGGCTTTTCATGTGGAGTTGCTCAAATCAGGGGTAAAAATACCCCTTCTTTACCTGTTTTTCAGGGTTGTCATGAAATTTAATAAGGTAATGATTAAGTTATATAGAGCATCTGTGATGTGCCAGGAACCCTACAGGTCACCTTACATGTGAACTCTAATTACAATAGATATTAGTCTTATATTTTATGAATCAGCAAACTGAAGCTCAGAGGAGAGAAGGCAAGTGTCACAAATTATAGAGGATCCTAAATGCCTGGCATAGTGGTTACACTTTATTCAAAGGACAATGTGGAAAGAGTTAAACAGAAAAATAGCCAGGTTAGATTCAGGTTTTAAAAAGATCTTGCCAATAGCAATGTGAAATGTGGTTTGGAGGGAGAGAACTTGGAGGCCCAGAAAAGGGAGAGAAGAGATGTAATAATAGCATTTTCTATCTTCTTTCTATTATTTGAGTCTCATAAGAACCCTGTGCAGTATGGAGGAAGACATAATCACTGTCAAGTTTGAATGTGGAATCTGCTGTCTAAAAATCATATAAGTACTTTGTTCTAATATCACACAGCTCACAATAGGAAAGCTGTGTCCCAAACCTACAACTCTGGCTTTCATAGTATCCCTCAGCTGATGCAGATGAGAAAGCAGATTGTGCAGCCACTGATCATGTGACATTGCCATGTCTATTGTCCTTTCTATCCCTTCTCCCTCCACCTGTAAAATTCAAGAGTCAGGATCGAGGAGCTCTCTCATGCCCTTGCACTCTTTCTGATATGCCCAGATCTCTCTTTGGGCCTCCATCACACCTTCTGTCCCAGCTGGATGAGGGGATGTAGGTGGGGGGAGAAATGAGCTCCAGTTGGCCAATAATGGAAGCTGGAACAGGATAGCTTAGTTACAAAAGGTTAAAACCAACTTGCCTGATTGATTATGAATTTTAAGCAGTTTTTCTTCAGTGCAATCAGCTCTCTCCCATCGTCATTGCTCATTAGAGAAAGATTTCCATTCCAGTGGTGATTGAGGATGTTTCCCAGCATTTGCATTTTGCATTCTACACGCTAAGCACCTTACTGACAGAATTATGAGCTGTTTCTCCTCACCTGGCCCCTGCCTCTCATTTTTTGATGGCTCTGAGTCCCTCGCTGAGATGGTGAGAAGTGACCCCAGCATCAGAAAGGTCATGACCATATTGACCACTGGTGGCTGGTCCATGCCTGACGGTAAGCCAGCCCGCCTCTGACAGGAAGATAGAAGGGATTGCCTCGTGGCCTCTTTCTCTCCTCTTCTAATTGGCCTTTATGAATATTTAATGAAATCAAGATGGAATTCAATCAGAAGCTTTACCTGCTGCATCTTTGGGAGAATGAAGAAAAAGAAATAGCAGGATATTATTAGATTCCTCTAGCCACAGGGCAGAGGCAGTGTGCCCTGAAATCTCTCTGATACTCCGGTGCCCAGCAGCCTTTACTGCCCACACGCTTCTGCTGAGTCCAGAGGAATGAACCCTTTTTACTAGTGGGAAACCGCAGTTTTCCATGTGCCATATAGGTGAACGGGTTTTGTCTGGAGAGAGAACGCTGATGTGCTGAAGCACACGCTCAAGTTGAAGATGCTGTCTTAGAAACATCCTTTTAGCAAACGCTCTCTCTGCCTACTGGGATTCTCTTTGTTTTGCAAACAAAACATCCTTTGTTCCCTATTATTAAATTAACTTCTTGTTCATTGCAGAAAAATGATAAATATAGAAAATCAAAAATAAAACTCACTCATAATCTTACCTCCCAGAGATAATGAGGGTTAACGTTTTTATATGTGTTTATCCATTCTATTACATATACCCAAATAATCACTCAGTAAGCAATGTTGTGTGACGTACATTTTTCTTACATTGTCACTAGATATTAATCTACAACACAACATGTAATGACACTGTGTTTTATTGTACAGATGCATCTTAACATTTTTAACTGATTTCTGTTTGAGGTCCCTGAGGATGACTTGATTACTTTATGCAAATTACCATAAGAACCTGGGCTTTGGAATCAAAGACATGTGGATTCCAAACCAAGTTCTTTAAGTTATTGGCTGTGTATTCTTAGGAAACTAAATTAACCTCTCTAAGTCTCTGTTTTTTAAGAGAAATAAAAGCTTTTTTGAGGACTAAGTGAGAATGTATGCAAACCACCTAGTACAATGTCTGACTTAAAGTAAATATTCAGATTATGGTAATTATTTATATTGTCATTATTGTTAATGCTCTGATAAATTTCCTTTATCAGGATATCCTAGTATCCTGATAAAAAATCTTAACCATTTCATTAAGCTAATTTCCTAAGAGTAGAATTGCTGGGTCCAAATATTTGCGCACTTAGAAGTCCACTAAAGTTTTGAAAGCACCCGATGTATTTCCTTTGCAGACCAGCTTCTTGACTTTGGCTAACATCTGGGGCGGTTGCGGCCAGTGAGTAATGAAGTCTTAGACAAGTTGTTTCCCTCCCTTGGTCTTTGGATTTTCCTCATTATGAGATGAGGGGCTGGACTGGGTACACTTTGGGGTGGCAGATTCTCTCCCCGTGTCCTGCTCCTCTGTCATGGTCCAGGCCACCCACTGGAATGGGCAGATCTAAAGCCAGCTGAGCAGCCTCAGGTGTCACCCAGGTATGCCTTCATTTGCTGTAGGTTTACTTTTTCATTAAGTGCCTTCAAGTAGTGTACAATAGACAACTGACTCTATAAACAGCAAATGAATTCCAGAACGTTTCTCCTTCCTGTCTATACAGGGTATGTATTTTGAAGGTGTTATTGGTTGAGTTATATCCAGTCAATACATATGTTGAAGTTCTAATGCTTAATGCTTAATACCTGAGAATGTGACCTTATTTGGTTGGAAATAGGGTCATTGCAGATGTAATCAAGTTCAGGTATAATCTCATACTGGATTACAGTGAGTCATAAATTCAATGGCTAGTGTCCTTATCAGAACGCCGTGTAAAGACACAGGGACAGAGACATCCAGAGAAAATGGCATGTGGCAAGCAAAGCAGAGACTGCAGAAATGCTGCTACAAACCAAGGGACTTCAGGGACAGCTGGCAACTAACTACCAGAAGCCAGAAAAGGCAAGGAAGGATTGATTCTTCCCTAGCATTTTTGAAGGGAGCATGGCCCTGTCTGGTCCTTGATTCCCTGTTTCTAGCCCCCACTGGCCCACAGTTTCCCTGTTTCTAACTATGGGAATGAATTTCTTTTGTTTTAAGTTACCCAGCTTGTGACGATTTGTTATGGCAGCCTCAGAAAACTAGTACAGTGTATATTCTAATTTTTATCTCTTCTCTTTTTCTTATTACAGTACAAGCTATTAGTTCCTAGGGTTATTTCTGGAAATAGCACAATATGAGAGAAGTTCTGGATTGGGGGTTCAACTGTTCTAGCTAAAAGCCTAGTTCTGCCCTTTAATCGTTGTGTGACCTCCATGGGCAGAGAATACCTCACACCATGCTGGAGATGGAATGAAGTCCTTCTGCAGTGCCTGTGCTAAGAAATACCTTCTTCCATCAGTCACCAAATGTTTTGCCTGGCCACTGGGTTGCTTTTCTCAGTCACCCCAATTAGGCTCTAATGTCTAATCTTATATAAAAGTGACATTCCTTTGGTAGAAAGAGAAGAAAGGTAGGAGAACTAAAACGGGAAGCTTGACAATGGCAAAAGGTCTCTAAGACCGCTGCAAGCACATTAAACTGAAATGATCTCTTTACCTGTCTCCCATCAGATTGTGGGCTCCTTGGTGCCAGGGACTGTATTTGGTTTGTAGTGGCAGCTCCGGTTCAGTACCTCTTCCAAAATATATTCTCAGTGAAAGGTTTCAGAAGAGAATATTCAGAGACTGAGTTCTGGTGCTTTTGATTCTGTTGTTTCAGTTCCTTGAGTTTAGCTTCCTTCTGACATTTTGCTCATGTTTTTTTCACAGTGTTTTATTTTTATTTTGTAAAGAAGTGGCAGACCTTCATTGGCACTGCAACTTAGAACTATTTCTTGACTTGAGTCATCCACTGAAAGTATTCTGTCACTCTTCTAAGTACAGCATTTCTTGCCTTTGAACTTTTTACAAATAATTTTTTTGTTTTTCAATTATAGTTGATGTGTAACATTGTATTAGTTTCAGGTGTACAACCCAGTGATTAGACACTTATATAAATTACAAAGTGATCACCCCGGTAAATCTAGTACCCATCTGACACTGTACATAGTTATTAGAATATTTTCAACCATGTTCCCTACGCTGTACTTTACATCCCCATGACTATTCTGTAACTTCCAATTTGTACTTCTTATTCCTTTCACCTTTTTCACCCACCCTTTCATCTCCTCTTCCATCTGGCAACTGTCAGAATGTTCTTTGTATCTGTGAATCTGTTTCTGTTCTGCTTATTCATTTATTTTCGTCTTAGATTCCACATGTAAGTAAAATCATATGGCATCTGTCTCTGTCTGACTTATTTCACTCAGCACAATAGTCTCTAGGTCCATCCATGTTGTAGTTGGCAAGATTTCATTCTTTTTTTATGGCTGAGTTATATGCCATTGTATATATGTACCACTTCTTCTTTATCTGTTTATCTACTAATGAACATTTAAGTTGCTTCCATACCTTAACTCTTGTAAAAATGCTGCAGTGAAAATATGAAAGCAATTTCTTTTTGATTTGGTGTTTTGGGTTTCTTTGGATAAATACCCAGAAGTGGAATTGCTGGATCTTTCCTTGCCATTTGTTATAGCCTTTGTCTTAAAGTCTATTTTGTCTGCTATAAGTATTGCTACCTCAGCTTTTTAAAAATTAAATGTATTGGGGTGACATTGGTTAATAAAATTATGCAGGTTTCAAGTGGTCCATTCTGTGATATAGCAGCTGTACACTGCATGGTATAGCCACCACTCAAAGTCCAATCTTCCACCACCATCTACTCAAACCCTTTCAGTCCTCACTATCCCCTCCCCCCCTGCCTTCTGGTAACCATCATAATGTTGTCTGTACCTATGAATTTTGTTTGTTTTTCTCGTTTGTTCATTTGTTGCTTTCAGTTTTATGTTCCACAAAGGAGTGAAATCATATGGTTCTTGACTTTTCCTGTCTGACTTATTTCACTTAGCATGACATTCTCAAGTTCCATATATGTTGTTACAAATGGCCTTATTTCATCTTTTCTTATGGCTGAGAAGTATTCCATTGTACATATGCACCACATCTTTTTTATCCATTCATCTATCGAAGGACACTTTGGTTGTTTCCATGCCTTGGCCTCCATGAATAATGCTGCAATGAACACAAGGGTGCATGTGTCTTTTTGAATAAATGTTTCTAAGTTTTGGGGGCAGGTACCCAAAAGAGGTGTTGCCGGGCCATATGGGGACTAGTTGTAATTTCCTGCGGGGCCACCGTACTCTGTTCTGTAGTTGCTCTCCCATTTACATTTCTAGCAACAGTGAGTTCTCCACAACCTCTCCAACATGTATTACTTGTCTTACTGATGAGAGTCATTCTAACAGGTATGAGTTGGTATATCGTTTTTTTTTGTTTCCATTTCATGAAATCTTTTTCTATTCCTTTACTTTTGGTCTGTGTGTATATCTTTTGATCTGAAGTGAGTCTCTTGTAGACAGTATATATAAGGGTTTTATTATCCTTTCAGCCACCCTGTTTTTTGATTAGAGCATTTAATCCATTTGAATTTAAAGTTGTTGTTAATAGATATGTATTAACTGCCATTTTATTATTCACATTTTTATCTTTTTTTCTTCTTGTTCTTAAAGAAGACCCTTTAATGTTTCTTGTAATACTGACTTGGTGGTGATGAACTCCTATAGCTTTTTCTTGTCTGGGAAGCTCTTCATCTGTCCTTTGATTCTAAATACATAGCTTTGCTGAGTAGAGTAATTTTGGTTATAGGACCTTCCTTTTTTATGACTTTGAGTATTTTGTGCCAGTTTCTTCTGTGTTGCTAAGTATTTGTTGAGTAATCAGCTAGCAATCTTATGGGAGCTTCTTTGTAGGTAACTAACTGCTTTTCTCTTGCTACTTTTAACATTTTCTCTTTGTCTTTAAACTTTAGCATTTTAATTATGATGTGTCTTGGTGTGGGCCTCTTTGAGTTCATCTTGTTTGGGACTCTCTGGTCTTCTTGGGCTTCTATGTCCACATTATTTTTTCAAATATGTTTTCAATTCCTTGCACCCTCTCTCTCCTCTTATGGCACCCCCACGATGTGAGTGTTGGTATGCTTGATGTTGTTCAAAAGGCCCCTTAAACTATCCTCAGTTTTTTATTCTTTTTTTTCTTTCTGCTGTTCTTTTTTAATTTTATTTTAAATTTTTATTAAATTTATTGGGTGACATTGATAAATAAAATTATATAGGTTTCAAGTGTTCAGTTCTATAATTCATCATCTGTGTTACTTTGTGTGTTCACCATCCAAATTCAAGTCTCCTTCCACCACCATTTATCCCCCCTTTACCCTCTTCTACACCCTCTCACATCCCTATCCCTCTGGTAATCACCATACTATTGTCTGTTCCTATGAGGTCCTTTTTTCCCTTAATCCCTTTACCTTTTTCACAGCTCCCCCAAAGCCCCTCCCCTCTGACAGCTGTCAGTATGTTCTCTGTATCTATCAGTCTGTTCCTATTTTGTTTGTTTATTATGTTCATTTTATTTCAAATATAAATGAAATCATATAGTATTTGTCTTTCTCTCAGTGGCTTGTTTCATACAGCATAACCCTCTCTTCATGAGAAATAATGCCCCATTCTTAAAGCCATCCTCCTCTCTCCTCCTTTCCCCTCAAGATGTCGCAGTCCACTGTCTCTTCAGTGGACCCCGGCTTTCATAAAAGGACAAGAATACCACTGGTTCCAAGCAGCTCATTCTTTTCCCTTCTGCAAAAATCCACAAAAAAGTGAAGACTGGTAGCCTAACTATTTCTTGGACAAGGAGAAGAGGGAATAACGCAAGAAAATATACATAAATTCTCATTCCAGTAAATTGTCTGACTACATGAGTCCCTTTAAAGTAGTAAGTACATTATTTAACATGCACCACAATCCTGCAAAAGTGGGAATCTTTACCCATGCAAAAACCAAGACTCGGAGAAATAAAGGTTTTACAAGTAGTGAAGAGAGTTCTGAGCGATGACACAGGTTGGGTGACACTGAAGCTCAGAGGCTGAACCACTGAAACTCTGTTCTGGGTGTGGGGAGGGGAAACTCCACAGCAGCCTTGAAGCGTGGTTCAAGCTAAGAGAGGGAAAGGGAAGGTTGCGGCACCTGGTGGGAGGGAGAGTGGGAGTGAAGTCTGCCTGTCTGTGGGGCCTGAGCCCTGTGCTTGTGCTGTGACATGTCTCAGCACTGTCAGGAGGCATGTGCATGCAGGCACCACATAGAAACCATGCACTCATGTGCACACACACGTGCACGCACACACAAGCTGGCCATGGTCTGGAGGCAGGCCCAGTGTCAGGATCACTGGGTCCAGAGGGGTTCCTGTCTGGGCCTCATAATGTTCTCTGAACTCTGCGATCCTCCTAGTCCCAGTGCGAACCCTGGAGGAAATTTCTTCCACTCCAAGACCCAGGGTAATGATGCAAGAGAGAGCTCCCTGTTAGCGTGGCCTTCTGTAGAGGAATCAGCCGTGTTCTGAATTGGGAGGCCTGGGTTTGAGTCCTTGACCTGCAGGTTCTCCTCTTTTATAAAGTAAAGTTGAGCTCATTAACCTCAGAGGTCCTTCCAAGTCCTATACAGATTTATGAAATATCCAGGCTGGGCTATAAATTTGACACATTTCATAACTTCCCACTAACTTCCCTCCAGTGTCATAGACACGCAATGTAATAAGGTGATCCGAAAGCCTTATCAGATCTCCCTGACTGCAAAGGCTCACAGCTTATGTACAATTCATTTTTCTTAGCTTTAATCCAAATATGGTTTCTAATATTTTCTAATAAGCTCTGGCTTATTCTTCTCACATAGTTTATTGCTATCAGAAAGAACTTTCCTTTCTATCCACACCCCTCCCTTCTAATATTTCCCTTTCTTTTTTTTTCTTTCATCCTGCTGGCAATAATTATAAGTTGTGAAGCCCACAACAAGGCGGATATGAAATAGACCGTATATGATTAGAGATAATGTCACAGGCATGCGTCCGAAACCTCCCGTCTGGCTAATGTGTGTTTCCCTCCCCATGATACTGAACACGGTCATTATGCCTTGGTGGCGGGCAGGGTTTGGTAATGGTGTGAAAAGTGTTTACATGTGAAGAATGTTTTTCTTGTGCTGTGGGGCTGTCCCAAGCACTACCTCCTTGCTATGAGACTGAGGTTGATCAGTCACATTTTTAAGATTCCTGACGGCATGAACTTTATAAGTTTACCTTCCTCTCTTGGATCCTTGATTCACTGTGACATTTTGTTGAAAGTTGGAAGGTTAAGAGGGTCTGGAGATTAAACAGATTCCCTGGCCTAGGTATGAGCATTGGTTTGAACTGAGGCCAAGACCCAGTCTTTAAAAAAAGTGACTAAGCAATGGTGTAACTGCCTCTGTTATTATTTAGAAAAATGTGAATGTATTCATTTCACAAATATTTACTGAACAACTGTTATGTGCTGGGCACTCTTCTGGGTAGCAGAGATCAAGTAAGGAACAAAACAGAAAACTTCCTACCTTCACAGAGCTTATGCTCTAAAACAAGGAAGCATATGTAAACTAAATAAACAAGGAAAATACTTAGTATGCTAGGTCATGGAAAGTAAGGTGATCACTTAAGTTATGCCCGAACCAGGGCACTTCTGAAGCTTAAAGCAAAAATCTATTAACAGTTACACTGGATAAAGAGGCATAAACTAGGACAACAATCACCCTGAAACGCTATGTAGGAAAGTAATGAAGGAGTACAGAGAGGGTGGGGACAGGGGTCACAGGCCAAAGAAGGGACTGAGATTTTACACAGGACGGTCAGGGAAGGCATCACTGTAATTGAAGTAAGGAGGCAGTATGTGGATATTTAGGGAAAGGTGTTTTCAGCAAAGGCAATATTAAGCACAGTGGCCATTGGAGAGGACGTGGCTGGCACCTTCCAGCAGCCGCAGCAGGGAATCCAGTGGCTGACAGGAGTGACTAGGAGGGAGAAGAGCAGGGGAGGCCAGGGGGGTGATGGAGCATCAGACCCAGTAGGGCCTGTAAAGACATTGTGAGGACTTTTGTTTTTTACTATGGTAGGTGGGAGCCATTCAGCTTTTGAGCTGACTTACCTTGTTTTACTAATTTAAATGATGTTTTGAGAATGGTCTTAAAATATGTGGCAAGTGCTGAAGCAGGAGAACCAGTTAAGGAGCTTGTGCAATAATCCAGGTGACTAATGATGTTAGCAGGAACTAGGTTGAAGGGGTAAGAAGTGGTCAGAATTTGGATATTCTGAAGACAAAGCCAACAGGATTTGATGAAAGATTAAATATGGAGCATGAATTAAAGATTATTATCAAAGATATCACCGAGTTCTTTTGGCCTGCACATTGAGGAGGATGGACTTACGGAATTTCCTTAAACGAGAAGGGAGAGACTGTGGTTAGAGCAGATTTGGAGAAGGGAAGTAAGAGTTTGGTTTTAGAATGTTAAAGCTGAGATGCCTGTTAAACATTCACGTGGAGATATTGAAGGTTCAGTTGGATATGAATTTAAGTTGGAGTTTAAAGGAAAAGTCAGTGCTAGAGGTATAAATTTAGGGATCTGTTAAACTGAGGGATATCATTTAAGGAGTGACTGTAGCTTAAGAAGAAATTAGTTCCCTAGCCTGAGCCCTGGCTCATTCCAAGGTTAAAAAGTCTGGGAGAAGAAGTTGAACCAGCAAAGGAGTTGTAGAAGGAGGGGCCAATGAAATGGGCGGTAAAATGAGGAAAGTGTGTTGTCCCCAAAGTCATGTTTTTAAAAAGTGGTACAGGGAGGAGGGATGCAATGCTGCTGATCTGTCAGGTACGATGTGGATTAGAACCAACCATTAGTTTTAAGGAGTCATGGAGACCTAGGCAAGAGCATTTCAATGGTGGGGTAGGGACAAAAGTTTTACTGGAGTGAGTTCAAGAGGGAAGGGTAATAAGGAATCAAGAGACAGTGATATATGTAGTCAGCTGCTTCAAAGGAAGGAGAAAAATGAAGTAGTAATGAAATAGGGAAGTGAAGCCTAGAGGTTTTTTTAATGGAAGAAATAATATGTTTTTATACTATTCCGAATGATCTAGTAAACTTGAAAAAATTGATGATGCAGAAAAGATAGGCCAAACAAAAACTGGAATGATGTCCTTGACTAGGGGAGAGGGGAAGGCATCTGCTAAAAGTGAAAAAGCAGAGGCCATGGCCTTAGATAGGGGTAGGGAGAGTTTCCCCACAGTAGCATGAGGAAAGGTGGAATACGTGAGTGTAGGTGCAAGTGCATGAGTGGATGTGGTTTGGGGCTCTTACATTCTTTAGAAATAATAAGCAAGGTCATCAGCTTAGATGAGTGTGTTTCTTGACCGCACTTCAGTGTTGTCTATGTTGGGACACATTGTGACAAGGTAGAGTTCATTGTATCATTCATTTATTGAATATTTACCAAGCATCTCCTCTGTGCCAGGCTGGCTCTGTGCTTGAAGCTCAGAGAGACATGGAGGAGGCACACACACAAGCATACACAATCCAGTATGAGGTGTGCTTAAATGGGCCTCTACTTAGCGAAGAGGAATGACTAACTTCAGAGGAAAGATGAAAATGGAGTTAAATCTAAAATGATAAGAAATAGGTATTTTCCAGCTGTAGAAAGGCAGGAAAGTCACCCTGGGCCTAGGGAACACCATGAGCAAAGGCCTAATTAGAAAAGTGAGGGAAAACATCCCGTGCATTTGAGAACATGGCAGTCTCTGCCAGAAAGACAGGCCATGTGATGGGAAGGGCAGTTTGCACCATCCTGTGAAGGGCCTTCGAAGTCAGGCTGATGCGTCAGGACAATGGAAGAGTGAAAAGTCTAGATGAAGGTGGTTTGAGTGGGACAGGTCATGGTGAGGTGGGAGGTAGGGCCGCCTCCTTTGATGGGGAGAAGGACAGTGGGGCTTAGGGGCAGCAGGCTGCCCACAGCGGGCTGCGGATGAGTCTGCCTTGGCCCTCTGAGGAAAGGCATTTCTCCCTGGGTCGGGAAGTGGTTCCCCACTGACATGCAGGAAGCACCGCCCGCTTTAGTGCTTTTAATAAAAGTGGAAAATATGGGCTTGCGTGATGCTTTTAATCATTTTGGAATTGTAAAGAGCTCTGGGCTTTGGGGCTGGGATGGCCCTGGTGTGAACATAAATTAGCCTGAGTAGCTTGTGCTGTTTATGGGCACCATTCGCTGTAAATTTTGTTCTGATGCTGGAACTGTATGCCACCCACACACCCTGAGCCTCAGCAAGCCTCCCCTGGAAACTGCGAGGGCTGCTTTTGGCTTTGGCTTCCAGTTAGGAGGGTCATGGACTCCAAGATGAATTAGGGAACCCTTTCATTAATGAATGCATCTTGTCTTTAATTTGCTCACTCATTCTGAAAATAAGGATTGATCACCTATCTATGCCAGACCTGTCCCAGACCCTGGGAACACAGAGAGGAGAGAGGCCCTTGAGGCACCTGTGGTCTCCAATGGGCGATGTCAATAATGGCCCGGTCCAATTGCAGTGAAGTGAAAGGAATGGTCACTTGTACCTGGAAGTCCTGGAGGAGCCTTATAGACAGGGCCTATGAAAAATAGGTAGATTTTGGCTGCTGCCTTGGGACTCTTGAAAAGCAGAGTGGGACATCCAGTAGGGTTTGGACTAGGGTGCTAGACAGACCTAAGGCAGAACACTAACTCTGCCTCCTTGTGGTCTTCAGAGCAACCCCTAACCTCTTTGAGCCTCAGTTCCCATCTGTAAAGGGAGATGTTGCAATATAGATATAAAGCTCCTAACATCGATTTGGCCCACAGTAGAGTCTACAGACATTATTTCCCTCTCCCCTGTCTTGTGCTGGCCTCTTTAGTGGGGATAGGCAGCACGAAGCCACTCCCACTTCCTATAAGCAGGGTTGTTCATGGCCAAGGGCACACATTAGCAAGTTGTCTCTATCACTGAGCCTTTCAGTGGCTTTCAGTTGCCTCAAGAATGAAACGCACACCCTAAGTAGAGCAGAGAAAACTATATTGTGCACTCATGGTTTTCAGGACCCTCTCCCACACCTCCTTCTCTGTCCTCTGTGTACAGTCACTGCAATATTCACCCCCCTCCCCAGGTGCACCTGTGCCTTTCCATCTCTGAGCCTTCACTCATGCAGAACCTGGGCCCCAGAGCCCCTTTCCCTCTTCTCCACCCACCCTACAAATAGCCTTAAAGCCTTCTGCTCAGGAAGCACTCCTTGCTTCCTCATTTGGACCTTCACCTTTGCAATCCCACGGCACTCCCCTGGCATCTCACGTTTATCTACTGACTTCGATGGGAGCTCATGGTGCATAGGCTAGTTTCCCTCACCATCCTCAAACCTCTGAATATCTGGAATCAGGGAATGGAAATGGAAGCTAGTGTGGTGGAGCCAGTGAGAATTTGGGGCTGACTAAGCTGCCTAAAGATGCTCCCAGAGAGTGTGAGGCTAAAAATAAGCTTCAGAACATTGTCGTTTCCTAATATCGCACTTGAACCCTTGAAGAGATGCACAGTTTGTAGTGAGGAAATGATGGCTGTGAGTTGGGATGACTAGAGCTGAGCATGCAGGTACTTTTCTACCATGGCACACTGTCTCGTCTAAAAGCACTGACAAGGCAACCGTCCTGCCGTCCCTCGTGTGTGCCAGCAGGGCCCGTGTCCGAGTGCATGCCGCTGCAGTGGCACCGGGCCCCACTCTCAGAACAACCCTGCACTTGGGGTTTCATGCTCTGTGGTTGCCATCTTAAAACTCATTGTAATTTTATTTATAAATCTGTATTTTCTAAGCAAAACCTTGTGAGACAATAAAGTGTGCACCAGATGCTTGGAGCCTGGGCTCATGAAGTCCTGCCTCTCACCACCTCCATACTCCTCGGGCTGATTCCTTCAGCTTCTGGAGCCCGGGCTGAAGCCAGCCTTTCCCTTTCCAGGATGGCAGTGCCACAGGGTGTGTTCAGTGGACAACGTATCAGGGCTAAGCCTCTTGCCCACCCCCATCCAGGCACCTAGCCTACCCCAGAGTGAGAGTTGTGATACCCTTGGGGGTTGCCATCTGCTGTGAGTTGGTGCTGCCAGCTCATGGGAATGGGAAGTGTCTGTCTGCCTCCTTGCACCCAGCTGGCAGCTGGGTGGGGGAGGGGAAAGGATAGCGAGCATCCCAGCAGCCTGTGGACCATGTACACTTATACACCCATCTCAGGGTGGAGCCCAGGACACCCAAGGTGGTCCTCATTCACCCCGCCACCATATGCTTATGCCCAAGGGAACACAATACTAAATAGCAAATAAAAAACATCACGACTGGTTGAGAAACGGCAGAAGAAAGGAAAAGGATTTCTATTTTAGCACCTTTAATGGCATTTTCATCCTGCTTTTTGAATAAGGGGCTCTGCATTTTCATTTTGCACCGGGCCCTGCTAATGTTGTATCTGGTCTTGGTGCCAGACCTGGCACTGCGCATCAAGTGTGCTGGGGTGCAGGTTTGAATCGCATGCACGTGACCTCCACCTTCAAGGTGGCTCCTGGGTCTGGAGTTTGCACTAGATCAGAAAACTGTCAGTCTTTTCCTTTAAGGGCAATAGAGTAAATATTTTGGGCTTTGCAGACCAAACAATCTCTGTCTCAACTACAGGGCTCCGTCCTTGTTGCACAAAAGCATAGAATGTGAATGAATGAGTGTGACTGTTTCAATAAAACTTTATTTATGGACATATGGACACTGGAATTTGAATTTCATATAATTTTCACATCACAAGGTTTTATTTTCATTTTTGTCATTTAAAAAATATGTAAACCATATTTAGCTGTAGGCTGTGCAGAAACAGTCAGCAGACTAGTGAAGCTGCAGGTCTGCAGTTTGCTGACCTTGAACTAGGTGATCTCTAAGAGCCTTCCAGGGCTCACTCAGATGAGCTGGGTCTTTATTCTCTCTTTCCTCTCTCCTGGTTTTTTGTTCTCTCTCTCTCTCTCTGTCATTTTCCTTATTGCTTTCTTTCTCTCTCTCACTTTCACATTTTCTACATATACACCAAATACACACACACACACACACACATCTGGTTAAAAAAAAACACTGATACATCCATCTCAGCACAAGGCGCTCTTTCTTCTTTCAACTTGTGTAAGTACTGGAGCCAGTGCTCTCTCCGCAGGGGGCCAGCTGCCGAATTCTTGCTTGCCTGGTAATTACAAAGCCATTGAAGCAGAGACAAGAGGGAACCCAAAGTAGTGCTCCACTTGCAGAGAAAAAATATTGACACATTCAGGGACATAATAGGCAGATGAAGAAAAGCATGTGCTCTATTCCGTGCTCCATCTATATCCACAGACACATCTTTGTAAGTGTGTTTTTGAATAGGATACAAATGTGATATTCAGAGAAGCAGTGGACAATTGTCACCATCTGCCATCTGCCCACACATAGGAGCTGGCTCAGGGAAGAAAAGGAGTTTGATTCCGAGAAACTGCAATGCTTCAAAAGGAGAATGCAAATAATTTATTGAATTTTGTTCTTCACCTACAGTGTGCTCATAGCTGGAAGGCTATTAGAGATGGGGAGTGTGATGTAATGAAAAGAGCATGGGCTCTGGAATCAGTGAGACTGGGGTTTGAGTCCCCAGGCCAGAACTTCTTAACTCTGCTGCCAAGAAAAAGTAACTAAAACACATTGAACTTCAACTTCCTCATCTGTGTGAGAAGGGTGATGCCTGCGTCTTGGGTGTGTTAAAGAATAAGAGATTTGAGGTGCGAGAAGTGAAGCACAAAGTACGGGGCCCGACGTGTGCCAGGCATCTGCCCAAGGGTGGCTGCTGGAGAAACTAGTGCCAGAACAGAGCAGAGCCAGGAGTTACCCAGGACGTGATTGCACAGCCCAGGCATGGTCCTCCGCAGGGTGCTGGTAGGTGGCCCAGGGCCAGAAGGTCCTCTGAGGGACTACCTCTGAGAACAAGGGCTGGTCAACTACAAAAAATGCCTTCCTCTTTGTTTATTGGTGATCAGAACGTGTCATTATTTATTCTACCAGTCATCCAATGAATGCTCAAAGTAGTGACAAAAAACAACAAACAATGAAAAAACCCTGACCTCTTGGATTGCAATCTGTTTGCGAGCTCTGTAGTCTCTTCTGCTTCTGCTCATTTAATTTATTGAAGTGTCTTTATGGGGCATTGTCTTAGTCTATTTGGCTGCTAGAACAAAAAATACCATATTAAATAAGAGAAATTTAGGTACCACGGTTATGAAGTCCGAAAGCAAGGCACTGATAGATTCAGGATCTGGTGAGAGCCTGCTTCCTCATTCATAGATGGCCATCTTCTTGCTGTGTCTTCACATGGCAGAAGGGGGTGGATCTCTCTGGAGTTTCTTTTATGTGGGCACTAATCCCACTCATTAGGGTTCCACCCTCATGACCCAAACATCTCCCAAGGCCCCACCTCCAAATACCATCACGTTAGGGATTTGTTTTCAATCTATAAATTGGGGGAAACACAAACATTCAGTCCATAGCAGGCATCTACTTTGTGCCATGCACCATGATTAAATGCTAGGGCTGTGATGATGAATAAGATCATTTTTGCCTTCCAGGAGCTCACAGTTGAGTGAGAACATGAACAGACAATTACAGGACAGTAGCTAAAGTGCTATGATGGAGTGTGCTATGAACATGGAAGAATGGCATCTATTCCCATCTGGGGAGGTCAGATACAGCTTAACCACGAAAGTAACCTATAAACTGAGATTCAAAAAAGGAGTGGGAAGCAGCTCACTGAGGAAAGATTGTGGCAGGAGGGGTGCGGCAAGGGAACAGCATGTATTGCCGGAAGCCTGGGCTTCGGGCCAGTGGTGGCAAGCACCGAGGCTGCAGAGGCCAGTGCAGGCAGGGAATTGCGTTTAGATAGTTTAGATATTGCTATTTTGTCACTGGGGACTTTTAAAGAGGGGAGCAGCATGTCAGATTTGCATTTTTGAAATTGCACTCTGCTTGCAGGGTCAACAATGGGTTGAAGGCAGTGAAACTAGAGGCAGGGAGATCAACTTATAACTGTGTGATCATAGATAATTTCCTTTATGTTTTTGAACCTCAGTTTCCTCATCTATAAAATAGATTCATGAAACATACCCCATAATACTGTGGGGCCTTTGTGAGCCAAAGTAAACAAAATGCCTGGCCTAGGTAAGTGCTCATCTGTGCCCACTTCCCATCTTGTCCCAGGGCTTAGCACAGAGCTGTGTATGCAGTACCTGCTAAGCAACATGCTTCTATGGCAGATCGAGTAACTGCTATCCTCTGGAAGCACCCAAATGAGGAGCCCAGTGATATTTATAGATAGGGAGTAGATGGCTACTGCTCATGGCCCTGACCTCCTAAATCCTGACCTAAAACAAACTTTTCCCTCAAATTCTCAGAAGGGAACATATTCACAGAAGATAACACTTGCCCCCGAAATCCTGGAAACAAAACAAAACAAAACAGAAAACACAACACACACACACACTCACTCACTCACTCACTCACTCACTTGAAGCTGGTAGGCCCCAGTGTGGAACCTGAGCCTGTGTTCCGAGAGAACTCCCTTTGGCCCAATGAGGCCAGCCAACGTGGCTTCCTTTTCTCAAGATCTCAAGGAAAATCCTGCTTGGCTTCCTCTGAGAGTGAGAATACCTCCTCCCAAGCAGGAAGCCCTTGTAGTGTTCTCTTCCACAGAACCTTTGCAGTGAGAAATCTAAGGGGGTTGTGGGGGAAAGACCCACCCCTTGCACAGTGACCCAGTCAGTGCCCTTGATCCTGCAGAGCTCTGCCTCATGCTCTGTGGGAAGTGACGTCATCAGTCCCTAGAAGGGATTAAAGGAGCGGGGAAGAGCCCAGAGCATCCTTAAATCCTTGTGAGCCTGTACTACGTTATCTAGATGTGCATTTCCAACTTTCAGTGGGATCCATCTTTGACTGGATAGTTTAAAAATGGCCTTTTTATTTAGGGTAAGCATTTTATTTGGTGTTAATCTGGGTATTTCCAGTGCCACCAAAGAGAGTGAACCAAGAACAAGAGAGGTGGTTATCTCCTGAGAGGTGGTTGTCTCCTTTAAAATAAAAGGGAGCTAAAATTTTAATTCCAGGCAGATAAGTGCGAAAAATCAGTTCTCACTATAGGAAATACAGTGAATGGACAAGGTACTGAAAAAGATTCAAACCCACTGAATCACCTTTAAAAAAAAAGGCAATTAAACTAATAGTCAGATAACATATGATAACTATTACATTAACAAGAAAAATATTTTAAAAGTTATAATCTCCATGCTGGAGAGGCTACAGTAAAATCTTTATCTCACCCACTGTTCTTGGGAGTATGAATTGCAATGATCCTACGGGAAAGCAATTTGGCAATATGTATCAAGAGCAATAAAAAGGTGCATACTTTGTGACCCAGTAACTCCACTCTTGGGTATTCATCCCAGAGAAATAATCTAATCCAAATGAAGAAAAAAGATGTATTCAGGGAGATGTTTATTGTAACGTCATTTATAATAGCAAAATAATAACAGCCTAAATGTCCCGTATTTAAGTAAACTATGTACTTTCACTAAATGGAACATTATGAACTCATTAAAATAATGTTCACAATGACTATGTGATACTATTGGAAAACTTCTTATGATATAATGTAACCTAAAAATAACAGAATACAGAAAGTAGCAAAGTCACATTTATGCCATGACTACATCTTTGTTTTTATATATAGTTATTAACCATGCATTGCAAGCACAAATACTTAGACCTAGAAAACAGCATGGACGAAATGGAAATGGCTGTTAAGGTGTTGAGCTTTTTGTGCATTTTTCTCTTTATTTTTATGTAATTAATATTATTTAATGGTACATACCGTGGAGAGTACTTTAAGGACATAGGCTCCACGGCCATAAGCTGGGCTTAAATCTTAGCTCCACCTCCTACCAGGCATGTGCCTCAGGGAGCTTACTGAACCCCTTTGAGCATCAGTTTCCTCATCTCTAAAATGGA
>VMDR010014381.1:0-23607 GCA_007922815.1 Macrotus californicus | reverse complement strand
ATTTTGCTTTTTTTGAATGTTGACTCACACGAACACATTATGTTTTACATATTACATGAATCTTGAGTCATGTGAATATATCTATTACAGACCAATGCCATAATTTAACATAAGTAAAGACAGTAAACCTTCTGAAAAATAAAACTTATGATATCTATGCATTTGAGATAAAACAGCAAAAATTGCAATCTTCTGCCCTATACTACGTAATTTACAACTAGTACACACTGTACATTTATACTATGTACAAATATAGTGTGGTAAATTAACATGCTATTTCATTTAGTAAGAAAGCAACTTGAGAGATCATATTTAACAGCAATATTCCTTCCTTATCTTATTAAACTAAAACCTGCTTTATTGCAGAATATATTTTACATCTATTTCACATGGAAAATGTTTACTCTTACTCTAATATCCATTGGCAGTCTAGCGTTAACAAGGGATGTTTCCCTTTTTAGTCATTAATGTTTTTTTATGTTCACCACATTCTAAGTCAGACTTTATCTCTCTTACATATGTTCCTGGTGACTGCTATGCTGAACAGCTGTTATCCATGCAACTGAACTCAAGCTAGAGGCCTTTCGTTTACGTTGCCTGAAGACTCCTTTCAGCCCTACCGCACCTGTTACTGACATTTTATTTGCTTATGAAGAAGGTGGGACTATGAACAGGAATCTAGAAGAAATAAAAGGCAACAAAACCATCAAGGTGGGACTAGGAAAAAGTTGGCAAGGAAGTAGCAATAACAGTGGGACAAGGCAGTATTACGATGGCTAAGCGACACCGATGGGTATACTGAAAGTAAGCAGGATGCCTAGGACCGCACTCACATGTAAGCCTGAAACACAGTGCAAGAGATTAAGGAGAACCGAGGTTAAAACAAGGAGAAAATGGTTATGAATCAGAGCTTGGAAAAGGCTGGGTGAAGGTGAGGGTGAGGCAGCAGGAAGATGTAATACGAGAAAGCCTATTTGGAGGACCCGGAGAAAAATAAGACGAGAGTATCCACGGCACAACAATGGGGGTGACCTGTCTCCAAAGGGAAAGACCGTGGAAAGTAGAGTGAGAGATGGAAACCAGGGATGGGAAACCATCTGGTCCTTAAAAAAGTGCAGCACGGAAGCGGGGTGGGTTAAAGAAGCGAACTTCCAAGAGAAGACCTCTATGGAGAGGTGTGAGGTCGGGCACTGACTGGCGCACCAGAAAGGCGGGATGGTGAAGCGAGGCGTCCGACTCAGAGGCTTAGATGGGAAGCACCGAGAGCGGTACGCAGGCGCTGGACTGGGGCAGCGGCACAGCCCTGGCCTGCCTCACCTTGGCCTTGTAGCTGGGCAGGTTGCAGAGGATGTCCGTGCGCAGAGCCTCTTCTGCCAGGCTGCGGGCACACAGGCTCCGCCACACCTCGCTGTTCTCGTCGCCGTGCAGGCAGCGGTACCAGTGCTTGCACACCAGGGCGCAGCTCCGCAGCTCGGACAGCTCCAGGTAGGAGAACACCAACTCCAGCACTCGGCACGGCAGCCGGCCCCCGATGCCCGCGGACGCCGAGCCCGAGCTGGCGCCCGCGCCGCCGCCGCCGCCACTACAGCCAGCGCCGCCCGAGGCTGCCCCTGGCCCCGGGGCCGGCGCCGCCATCGCCTCACGAGCCGGCCCGAGGGCCGCCTCCACCACCGCCGCTTCCCCCCGTATCTGCTGGGGAGGCCCGGCCTCGCCTAGAGACCGGAGCCGCGCTCACCGCCCCTTTCCCAGCCGAGCCCCCGCCCCTGCCCGGGGCGCCCACTGCGCGCCCCGCCTCACTGAGGGCAGACGTGCGGCCGCACGGGCGTCCCTCGCCCCACCCCGCGGCTCCCTCAGCGGGGGCGCCGGAACCGCTTGACTCGCGCGGCCTCCTCGTGGCGCGCCCGCGGCTCCGCCATGCGGGGTGAGGGCACGAAGCAAGGGCGCAAGCCCGGCTGGCCCGCGGTTCCTCTCGGCACCGGATGTGACCGTTCGGCCGAGGCGCGGTGCGCCCGTCGCTGCAGGGGATTGGGCGCTGGCGGTGAGGTCATCACGGCGCGACGCGGAAGGAAGCGGGAAGCGCAGGTAGGCGTCCGGCCGGCTGCTGGTGGGGTCTGGCTGCCCCCGTGCCCTGTCCTCTGTTTGTTCCGCTGGGCCCGTGCACACGTTCCTGTCAGGTTGCCCTGAGCCGGCCAGGCCTCAGCTCCAGCGGCCCCTAGCCCAGGGCGCCTCCGTCCTTGCCGGCCGATGCCTGCCTCCGCGCCTGCGGCTGCGTTGGATCTTCTTTCTTTGCCTCCGGCAGCTCAGGTCCTCTTTCCCCAGTTAGGCCTTCCCGCGCTCGCTGGCTGCCGCCCCCTGTCAGAACGCGTTTCAGTCTAGGTTGACAGTAAGGTCGCTCCCGTGCACCTCCTGCCCCCCAGCGTTTGGGTGACCTCAGCGAGTGCTGCATTCTTGTGGTCAAAGTACTGCCTTCCCCAGAGTTCCCTACTAACCCCCGACTGATCAGTAGGCGGATCAGGTGGTGTGTTTTTCCTTAATTAGGCCCGCTATTGGGGAGAGCGACGTGGACAGTGTTCGTTGTAGATGGCTTCTTGGAAGGGGAAGAACTTAAGCATTATTTGGCCATACTACGTTGTCCTAGCTAGAAAACTTCCCAAAGAATTTTCTGACAACCTTTAAAGACTATTTAGTAAGAGAATATAGTAACTCATGTGAGCCAGGCACTCTAATGAAATCATTATTATGATAATAGGGTTCACAGATCCTTTTAATAGGCAACTCCCCTGTCCTGCGTTTATACAGTGAGAAATCTCACCAGAAACTCCCTTGTTGTGTACAGTCCATTTCTTGTCTGTCAGTAAAAAAAGAACAGCAGCTGTTTGTGTTCCCTTCTACCCAGGTTATTTCCAACATGCTTCGTAACCCAGATTCTTTTCATTCTTGCTAGTGCCAGTGACACAGCCCTTTAGTCATTTTGGCTGCTATGCAGCTTTCCACATCAAGACCAACTTTGGAAAACTCGAACGTAAAGAAAAGCTGACCTAAAGTCATTACAGTGACAGCGACTCTGTGGTAGTGTCATCTCAGTCTGTGCAGTTTTATTAATTGTTCAGCTTTCAACCATAAGACGTCCAAATTTTGTCTGGGAAGACACTTCACTTTCTTTTAAATCTTGGAGGATAAGTATAGAGTTGGTGCACCTGAGAAGGGGACAAGGAACTGGGCAGAATAAACAGCGTTAAAGGCACAGACACTTGAAAAGGACGAGTGGGTATTTGGAGGTGTGACTGGGGTAGTGTTTAGAGATCAGTTATTAAAGATGTTGGCCTTTATCCTGTCTTTCACAGTAGAGGTGAGGTGAAACCTTTCACACATCCAATCAGACAGTTCTGGTGCTAATCTAGTCCAAGACAATGAGGGGACTTTTTGGGGCAGAGTACCCCCAAGTGGCCCAGGTAGAATTTCAAAGTAGGAAAAGGTTTTTCTTATCATAACCTCCTTTTCTTTATAAAGATATTTCACCTGCTCATCACTCTCCTGACCACATCCCATCCCTCCTGTTCCGTGTCATTCTGACAGTTCAGAACCGGAGCTGTTGCCCTCCACCCTTTCTAAAAATACCCCACCTTTCCCCACCCACACTCAATGATCTCATTAGCTGTTGGAAGGAATCTATTATATAATTAAAGTAATTCACAACAGGATATGATTGTTGTGCTTGACCCTTTAGGCATCTGTGTATGAGAAGTTTGTTGACTTGATACCTGCCTGAATGTGGGGATACAGCACTTAACTTATTCCTTTTTCTGGTGGGCTTTCCAGTCCCAATAAGAGAAAAACAAGAAACAATGGCTTGACAGCTTACTTCAGAAAGATTGTTTTCATTTAATGCAGATTTAATTACATTTTTCCTACTGCCTTTTACCACAACAGTCTGATTGTTTAACACTTCTTGATGGTGGTCTTTGGATATGTTTCAAATAATAACAAATTTTAATTTTGCAGACTTTGGTTGACTTATGGCTCAATGCTCTGAGTGATAAATGTGGATTGACTAAAATTAAAAGCCTCCGTATATGAATTTCTGGGGCTTCCCCAACTCATTAATATTCCCTGTATTAGACCTCTCTTTTTGTTTTGTTTTGTTTTTTAACTAGCTAGGTAATCAGTAAATACTAACCATGTGATACAGCGATTAGAAGTTTAATTTTTTCTTTTTTCTTTTTTTTTTTACTCTGCTGCAGAGACGTTAAGGTCTATCTATCCTTGGTCTTATGAGAATAATAGACTAAGAGTTACTACTGGCTCTGTTAACGGAAAAATTTATAGGAGCCATGTTGTCTGTAATAACCCCTTTAATACAAAATCCGTTTATTGCATTACCTGACCTCATACTTTGACGTGGGGCATAACCAAATGTATTTTTAAAATTGAATTAAACTTTTCGACAAAAGAATTATATTAGGAAGGAAACCTGCTAAAACTTCTGCCTCCCAGTCAGCATTTACTTAGGTCGCCCGTGAGAAACCCTGACTCATTCTTATCTTAGAGGAAACCTAAAATCCCAGAAGGGATCCAAAAGCTGTAGAGGGCGTACTTCTAGAATTTAATGTTAATACACCATAGAAAAATTAAAGCTCAAACTTAGGAAATAAGTGATCAGTAATCTAAGGGTTTATTACAGAGTTTTACACAAAATTATTTGTAACTGAA
This sequence comes from Macrotus californicus, assembly GCA_007922815.1. NCBI lineage: Eukaryota > Metazoa > Chordata > Mammalia > Chiroptera > Phyllostomidae > Macrotus > Macrotus californicus. The sequence continues at coordinate 18,897 of VMDR010014381.1, read as the reverse complement.
ATGGCCTTTTCAATGGCTAACTCATATTTCATATTTTAAGGTAGGATATTGTCTTCATTATATGTTAACAGTCACCACAGACAACAGTTCCTAAGTCTAAATAATATTAATATCTTTCATTTTTAATTATACTAAGTGTTCTTTCTTTCTGGTTTATCTGGAACGTTTGGCAAGAGCCTTTGTTATGGTAGAAAATTACTTAACTAGTATTTCAATACATGTCAGCAAACTCAGATCACCCAATGTTCCCTTTCTTTACTTCCCTCTGAATCATTTCTTCTCAAAACCTCTGTTAAAACTTGTTTCAGTCTCTGTTTAATTAGTTTCATCTGTATACTAATGGCGTGCTTCCCCTGAGATTTTTTAAATGTATCTTTGGTCTTTCCATTTTGTCATCTTTATGAAAATTGCTTTATCTGATTTTGTGCCATTTCTGTTAACTTTGATTACTAACTGCCGGTACCTGCAGTTTAGTGACTTTTTTTGCAGTCTAGTTAGTGATTTGTGTGTGTGTAAAAATAGGAGTGAACAAGCTTTGTGTTGGGAATAGAAAATTTAAGCAGATTGCCAGATTATTTTAAATGATTTTTCAAAACAATATTGGAATTTAACTCTGTACCAATGGACAAAATTCAGGTGTCAAACCAATAGCCAGTAGAGCAACTATGGTGTCAAACTCATTTTCACTGGGGCCCACATCAGCCTTGCGGTTGCCTTCAAAGGGCCGAATGTAATTTAGGACTGTATGGATGTAACTGCTCCTTAACTAGGGGCAAGGAGCTCGGAGCTGCTGCTGGGTAGAAACAAGGTGCCGGGCTGGATAAAACAAGGTGGAGGGCCAGATTCGGCCCGAGGGCCTTGTGTTTGCCACCTGGGCTGTGCCATCAGCTGTTAAATCAGGGAAGTATGTCGCAATTCCAGTTTATAGACCTGGGCTGCCTAGTGTATCAGGAATCGAAATTTTGTATAAAGTACTATTGTTATATAAGTGCAAGTAGGTGATAATGTGATTAAAAATTTGTGATTACGTTTAAAAGCAGTGATGAATTATTACTAGCTTTTAATTGTTTTCTGTACTTTAAAGGATACTAACATGTAAACGTATTGTCAAGTGGAATTGTTAGAAAGAGGCTTTTGTTGTTTAAGAGTTTGGTGTCCCTTTATATTGGGTCCCTGTACAAACCCTAAAGGGCTAGGAGACTTCGGGCAAATTATTGAACATTCTGAAACTCGTTTTATTATCTGTAAAATACAGTAATACCAATCAGAAGGTTTATTTTGAGTATAAAAGTAAATAACCTACTGATTTGGTCTCTGATGGTAAGGCTTAAAGGTCTGCATTTATATTTATTTTTTAGATTTTACTTATTTATTTTCAGAGAGAGGAGGAGGGAGGGAGAAAGAGTGGGAGAGAAACATCGATTGGTTGGTTGCCTCTTGCAGGCCCCCAACTGGAATCGAACCCTCAACCTTTTGGTTCACAGGCCAGCACTCAATCCACTGAGCCATACCAGTGAGGGCAAGGGTCTGCATTTATAACCAGCTTCCCAGATGATTATTGGTGTAGTACAGGTTCTCAAATTCTAGCATGCATCAGAGTCATCTGGAGGGCTTGTGAAAACATATGGCTAAGCCCTGGCTCCAGTTTGTGATTCAGTGGGTCTAAAGGGAGGTCTCACTGTTTATATTTCCAACAAATTCCTAGGTGATGCTGATGCTGCTAGTCTGGAGGTGATACTTTGACAACAATTGGTGTAATGTATATGATGCCCCTTTGACCAGCCTCATAAAAATGAGAAAAAGGATAATTGTAATATTTGTTGAGAACTCATTATGTACGAGGCCCTATTATATGTGCTTTACATATGGTCTCATTTAATTGTCGCTGATCCTATGAAATTGTTACAGAGCCGACCGGGCCCGGAGGGCGGTGATGAATGATAAGCTATTACCAAATGGACCCACCCTTATACTCCAGGGGTCCCCCACCCCGTACTAGGTTTGCCTTGCCAGCTGCCAGGGAAAGATGTCTCTCAATGCCAGAGACTGGTGAAAATGAAAAGGAATTATTTATTTAAAAAGTTATACAGACTTAAGAATAATGACTTATAATGTCTTCACTAAAATACTAAAGTCCTTTAGAACACCCACAGACACATAGTCCTTCCTTCTCCCTCTGCCCAGTTTGGGGTACCATATCTCAGGAAAAAAGTAGAAGCCTGCCCAGTTTGGGGTACCGTATCTCAGGAAAAGAAGTAGAAGTCCGTGGCTCAGGTCCCTCAGGTCCCCACCATCAGCTGTGTCGCTGCCGCCACCTCCAGTTAATCCAAAACCATGTGGCACCTCTGATGGCCCACCAGCAAGAGTCCTTTCACCCCTTTCCTTCCCAGCAAGGTCTCTCCTGCTTCCTAAGCCACGTGGCAAAAGGGAGCACCTCAAAGCCGCGTGGTCCCACTCAGGCATGGCTGCCACACCTGGGTTTAAATCCCAGCGCTAATCTTCCTCTGCAGCCCCATTTCCGACTCCTCCCACAAGCAGCTACACCTGCCAGCATTCCCGTGTTTTTCCAGCTTTTCTGGGCTGCCATAGTAAGTCTGGGCAGGCGTGGCTCGTGGTGTGGAGCCAATCATCTCTAAGCTCTCACGCAGGCTCTGTAACCAGGGGAGTTGCCTCCCAGTTACATCCTGGGTGGAAGTCACTCCCATCCCCCTGGCTCAAAGCATGGCCACAGCTATTTAACATATCCATCCGGTTAAAGGTTATAAATACGTTAAATGACCGTGCCAGAGATTAGCTGCAAAGCTGTTGCTATGCAAAACAACTCTCAACGGCCCTGCTCAGTGTGTCCCATCCCCCAGTTCAGACTTGGAGGGGGGAGGACATCCTATATATATTTTTACTAATATTTCCGGGACACCCTGAGTTCTGGACCCCATTACAAATCCCTATTTGGGGCCCCCCCTTGGCTGTACCCTGTTACAAAATGGGTGTTATCATTATCATTGCCATTTTACAGAGAAGGAAAGTGAGTCACAGAGAGGAGGTTAAGTAATTTGCCCAAAGTCACCCAGCTAATAAGTAGTAGAACTATTCAAACCCAGAGACTCTAGCTCCAGAGCTCACTCTAAAACATTATGCTGATAAAAGACATAACCTGATTATGCAGCCCTCTCTTAAAAAGAGTTTTTCTAATTTAAAGTAAATATATTTAGTGTTTATTCTTATGTGAGCCTCAAATCAAAGGCTGTAGAACCAGGCTTACCCGGGTCCCTGATTGCAAGGAAAGACCATTTCAGCATGTTCCAGCCTGGTGCACCACAACCATGTGTTCAATTAGGCTTTTGTAGACTTGATCTTCAAATGTCTTTTTTTGTTGTTACTGAATTTTTTTAGATGTTTTTTTAAAAATATTTAAATATTATTGCATTTGCCTCTTACCATCATCAAGTTCTTAAGTAAAACATGACATTATAGTTTTTTCTTCCCTCTTCACAGAGTTTTCTGGGCCATTATGGCCGTCAAATGGACTGGTGGACATTCTTCTCCTATTCTCTGCCTGAATGCAAGTCCAGAAGGGCTTGTGGCTTCTGGAGCTGAGGGTGGAGATCTCATGGCTTGGAGCGAAGATGGGACTCCATTGGGACACACATGCTTTCAAGGGGCTGATGATGTTACCAGTGTCTTATTCTCTCCCTCCTGCCCCACCAAGCTCTATGCCTCCCATGGAGAAACCATTAGCATACTGGATGTCAGATCCCTCAAAGGTTCCCTGGACCATTTTCATGTGAATGAAGAAGAAATCAATTGCCTTTCATTGAACGAAACTGAAAACCTGCTGGCTTCTGCTGATGACTCTGGGGCAATCAAAATCCTAGACTTGGAAAATAAGAAAGTTAGCAGATCACTGAAGAGACATTCCAATATCTGTTCTTCTGTAGCTTTTCGGCCTCAAAGACCTCAGAGCCTGGTGTCATGTGGACTGGATATGCAGGTGATGCTTTGCAAAGATTACTTGGGTGATTTCTAAATGGGATTTGCTAAAAATATCTTTGAATTTTTTATTTTCTACTCAATATCATCTATTTATGAACCATAAGCTTTACTTCTAACTTGTTTCATACTCACTTGACAAAGCCTATTAGACTGTATTCACAAAGTAATCATTAATCCTTTAGTCTTCCTTTCTTTTTTTTTAAAGATTTTATTTATTTATTTTTAGAGAGAGGGGAAGGGAGAGAGAAAGAGAGGGAAACATCGATGTGTGGTTGCCTTTTGCATGCTCCCTACTGGGGACCTGGCCCGAAACCCAGGCATATGCCCTGACTAGGAAACGTACCAGCAACCCTTTGGTTCGCAGGCCCGTGCTCAATCCACTGAGCTACACCAGCCAGACTAGTCTTCCTTTCTTTATGCTTTAATATGTACGTAATACCTGAGAATTCAAATATTTGATTCTAAATATTTGTTTAAATGAAGGGAAATGCTGAAGGCAGAGTTCATCACCCACTTTCTACAAACTCTGGCTTGTTAAAAAAAAAAAGTTGAGACTGGATCTGTTATTTTTACTTTGAAATTCTTGGTGCATTAATTGAGATATTGTATACTGGTGACCAGGATCACAGCATTATATTTATGCTGAGTTTTGAAAGGAACATCACAAATTAGCTCAAATTCAGAGGAAGACCATGAGGAGAGTAGGTGTATCTAGAAACCCCATTATGTGGGAAACTGCAGGTGTGTAAGTTTTCTTTTTTTGTTTTTTTAAAATAGGTAATCTGTAATTTTTGGATTTTTAATATTTTTAAATGAAATTTTTATCAACTCTTACAAAAATGAGCTCATTTTGCAATAATTAAAAAGGAAAATAATTTTTAAATATTTTTAATTTTTATTTTTTATTTAATTGTTGTTCCAGTACAGTTGTCTCCATTTTGCCCCCCTGCACTCCCTCTGCCCCAGGCATCCCCGCTTCGCACCCTTGATCCTACCCCACTTTGGTTTCGTCCATGTGTCCTTTATAGGTGTCCCTGAAAACCCTTCCCTCTTTTCCCCTATTATCACCTCCCACCTCCCCTCAGGTTACTGTCCTTTTGTTCTTAATTTCAGTGTCTCTGGTTATATTTTGCTTACTTATTTGTTGTGTTGATTAGGTTCCACTTATAGGTGAGATCACAGGATATTTGTCTTTCACAGCCTGGCTTATTTCACTTAGCACAATGCTCTCCAGTTCCATCCATGCTGTTACAAAGGGTAGGAGCTCTTCTTTCTGCTGCATTGTCTTTCATTGTGTAAATGTACCATAGTGTTTTGATCCACTCATTTACTGATAGGCACTTAGGTTGCTTCCAGCACTTGGCTATTGGAAATTGTGCTGCTATGAACATTGGTGATGTGGACTCTGTCCCGCGGGATCCGTGTGTTGTGGATGTTTATGCTATGGCTGTGACAAACGATGAACAAATTCACACGGACTACAGAAATCCAGTGGAGAAAAAGGGATGGAACGGCTGCTCTCTAAGTGAGAGAGAGAGGGCCGGCCCCAACCCCTGCCTGGACAGCCTTTTATTGACATTCAAGGTACATTACATCAAGGATGGTCCTCATTTACTATGTACAGGTTCTTCTTTAGATGGTTACCTTTTATAGATAACAAAGAAAAGAATGTTGCTAATCACTTCAAAGAGAAAGGATATTTGCAAATGTTAAAGGGGAAAAGTGGCTGAACTGGTTACACCCCAGACTTGGGAGGTTTAGCACAGATCTCGGTAAACCTCTCCTGCCTCAATTCCGGATGAGGGAGTTTTTTAGCAAGAGCAAGACTCAAAATGGCCTAGGTACAATGCAGGCCTGATTCCCCACGGGAGAACCAATCTATGGGTTTGCTTCCTGTGTGCTGAACACGCACCTGTCTGTTTTCAGACAGAGCTGGGCTACATTTAGCACTCCACGCGGATAGGTTCCCTTTACATAGGGGTGCATAGGATCTTTTGAATTGGAGTTTCAAGGTTCTTAGGGTATAATCCCAGCAGTGGAATTGCCGGGTCAAGAGGCAGTTCCGTTTTGTTTTCTGAGGAAATTCCATACTGTTTTCCACAGTGGCTGCACCAGTCTGCATTCCCACCAACAGTGCATAGGGTTCCCTTTTCTCCACATCCTCTCCAACACTTGTTGTTTGTTGATTTGTTTATGATGGTCATTCTCACCGGTGTGAAGTGGTATCTCATTGTGGTTTTAATTGGCATCTCCCCGATGGCTAGTGATGTTGAGCATCTTTTCATATGTCTCTGGATCATCTGTATGTCCTCCTTGGAGAAGTGTCTGTTCAAGTCCTTTGCCCATTTTTTAATTGTGTTTTCTGTTTTCCTAGAGTGAAGTCATGTGAGTTCTTTATATATATTGGAGATCAAACCCTTGTCTATCATTGGCAAATATGTTTTCCCACATGGTTGGTTCTGTTTTCTTTAGCTGCAAAAGCTTTCTATTTGGATGATATCACATTTGTTTATTCTTTCCTTCATATATCTTGCTATAGGGGACATATCAGTGAAAATATTGCTGCATAGAATATCTGAGATTTTCCTGCCTATGTGCTCCTGTAGGATTTTTATGGTGTCATGACTTATATTTAAGTCTTTTAGCCACCTTGAATTTATTTTTGTGTATGGTGTAAGTTGGTGATCAAGTTTCATTTTTTGGCACGTAGCTGTCCAGATCTCCCAACACCATTTGTTGAAGAGGCTATTTTTACTCCATTTTATGCTTCTGCCCTGTTGTCAAATATTAATTGACCATAGAGACATGGGTTTATTTCTGGGCTCTCTGTTCTGTTCCATTGGTTCATGTGTCTGTTCTTACGCCAGTACCAGACTGTTTTGATCACAGTGGCCTTGTAATACAGTTTGATATCAGGTATTAGGGTCCCTCCTACTTTATTGTTCTTTTCATTCCCAAAATTGCTGCAGCTATTCAGGGTCATTTATGGTTCCATATAAATTCTTGAAATGTTTGTTCTATATCTGTGAAATATGCCCTTGGTACTTTAATAGGGATTGCGTTGAATCTATGAATTGCTTTGGGTAGTATGGACATTTTGATGATGTTAAGTCTTCCAATCCATGAACATGGTATATACTTCCATTTGTTTGTGTCTTCCTTAATTTCTTTCTTCAGTGTTGTATAGTTTTCTGAGTATAGGTCTTTTACATCCTTGGTTAGGTTTATTCCTAGGTATTTTATTTTTCTTGTTGCTATATCAGATGGGATTTTGTTTCTGCTATTTCACTGTTGGTGTAGAAAAATGCCTTTGATTTCTGAACGTTGACTTTGTATCCTGCTTTTGCAAAATTCATTTATTAGGTTGAGTACTTTTTTTGATGGAGTCTATAGTACTTTTATGTACACTATCATGTCATCTGCAAATAATGACAGTTGTGCTTCCTCCTTTCCAGTGTGGATTCCTTTTATTTTTTTCTTGTCTGATTGCTGTGGCTAGGACTTCCAATACTATGTTGAATAGAAGTGGGGAAAGTGGACATCCTTGTCTTTTTCCTGATCTTAGTGGGAAAGCTTTTAGTTTTTGCCCACTGAGTGTGATGTTGGCTGTATATCTCTTGTATATGGCCTTTATTATATTGAGGAATTTCTGCTCCCTCTATTCCTGCTTTGCTGAGTGTTTTTATCATAAATGGGTGCTGTACCTTATCAAATGCTTTTTCAGAATCTATTGATATGATAATGTGATTTTTTTCCTTTGCTTTTGTTTATGTGATGTATTACGTTTATTGATTTGCGAATATTGTACCATCCTTGCATCCCTGGGATGAATCCTACTTGGTCATGGTGTATGATCTTTTTAATGTATTGCTGGATGCAGTTTGCCAATATTTTGTTGAGGATTTTAGCATCTATGTTCTTCGGCAATATTGGCCTAAAGTTTTCTTTCTTTGTTATATCTTTATCTTCTTTTGGGATTAGGATGATGCTGGCTTTATAAAAAGAGTTTGGGGGTCTTCCATCTGCTTGGATTTTTTGGAATAGTCTGTGAAAGATAGGGGTTGTAATTCTTCTTTAAATTCTTTGTAAAATTTTGTAAAATTCTCCTGTGAAACCATCTGATCCAGGGCTTTTGTGTGTCGGGAGTTTTTTGATTATTGTTTCAATTTCATCTGCTGTTATTGGTCTGTTCAGGCTTTCTGCTTCTTCATTCAGTTTTGGAAGATTATATTTTTCTAGAAATTTGTCCATTTTACCTAGGTTTTCAAATTTCTTGGCATATAGTTCTTCATAGTAATTTCTTACAATCCTTTGTATTTCTGTAGTATCAGTTGTAATCTCTCCTCTTTCATTTCTGATGGTGTTTATTTGGGACCTCTCTCTTTTTTTCTTGATGAGTCTGTGTAAAAGCTTGTGGATTTTGTTTATCTTTTCAAAGAACCAGCTCCTGGATTTATTGATCCTTAGAATTGTGCTTTTAGTCTCTATGCCATTTAATTCTGCTCTGATCTTGGTTATTTCTTCCTTCTACTTGCTCTGGGCTGTCTTTGTTGTTGTTCTTCTAGTTCTTGTAGGTGTAGGGTTAGGTTGTTTATTTGAAAAGTTTCTATTTTTTTTAGGTAGGCCTGTATCGCTATGAACTTTCCTCTCAGGACTGCCTTCACTGTGTCCGATAAGCTTTGGGTTGTTGTGAGTTCATTTTCATTTGTTTCCAGAAACTTTTGGATTTCTTCCTTGATCTCATTCTTGACCCATTCCTTGTTTAATAGCATGCTGTTCAGTCTCCATGAGTTTGAGTGTTTGAGTTTTTTCCTTGAGGTTGGTTTCTAGTTTCAGTCTCTTGTGGTCAGAGAAAATGCTTGATATGATTTCAGTTTTCTTGAATTTGTTGAGGCTTGTTTCATGTCCTATCATGTGCTCTGTCTTTGAAAATGTTCCATGTACATTTGAAAAGAATGTGTATTTTTGCTTCTTTGGGATGAAAGGCTCTATATTATAGGGAACCTATCCACGTGGAAATGTTAAATGTAGCTCAGCCCTGTTCTGAAAACAGACAGATGCGTGTTCAGCATGCAGGAAACAAATCCACAGGTTGGTCTCCTGGGGTGAATCAGGTATGCGTTGCTCCTAGGCCGCTTTGAGACTTGTTCTTGCTAAAAACGCCCTCACCCTGAATTGAGGCAGCAAATGTCTACTGCATATCTTTAAAGTAACTTCCTGAAATCAATGTGAAACCTCCCAAATATGGGTATAACCAGTTCAACCACTTTTTCCCTTTACATTTGCAAATGACCTTTATCTTTGAAGTGATTAGCAACATTCTTTCCTTTGTTATGGTAACCACCTACAGTGAACCTGTGCATAGTAAATGAGGACCATCCTTGATGTAATGTACCTAGAATGTCAACAAAAGCCTGTCCAGGCAGGGGTCTGGGCCCTCTCTCTCACTGTGAAAGCAGCCAGGCTGGCTCGCTCGCTCTACCTTGCTCTCTCTCTCACTCTCAGAGAGAGCGGCCACACCATCCTTTATTCTCCACCAGAGTTCTTTAGTCCGTGTGAATTTGTCCCTTGCAGCCACAGCATAAACATCCACAACACACAAATTCCATGGGACAAAGTCCACATCACTATATATATCGGTTAAGATCATTTGATCTAGGACATTGTTCAGTGCCTCAATATCTTTGCTGATATTTTGTTTGGAAGATCTATCCATTTTTGACAGTGGGGTGTTGAAATCCCCTACTATAATTGTGTTGCTGTCAATATCTTTCTTGAAGTCCTCCAAGATTTTCTTTGTGTATTTGGGTGCTCCTATTTGGGTACATTTATATTTACAATGTTTATGTTTTCTTGATGGATTCTTCCCTTGAGTATTATGAAGTGACCTTCTGGGTCTCTTTTTATGGCCCTTTTTTTGAAGTCTATTTTGTCTGATATGAGTATTGCTACCCCGCCTTTTTTCCCCTGTCCATTTGCTTGGAAAATGTGTTTCCAGCCCTTCACTTTCAGTCTGTGTAGGTCTTTTATCCTGAGGTAGGTCTCTTGTGGGCAGCATATGTTTGGGTCATGATTTCTTACCCATTCAGCTATTCTATGTCTTTTCATTGGAGCATTTAATCCGTTTACATTTAAGGTTATTATTGATAGGTACTTACTTATGCATTGCCATTTTTTTGTACCCATGTTTCTCTCTCTCTCTCTTTTCCTTCCTTTTCTTAAAGCAGTCCCTTTAGCATCTCTTGCAGAGCTGGTTTGGTGGAAGTGTGTTCTTTTAGACTTCTTTTGCCTGGGAAGCTCCTTATTTGGCCTTCCATCTTAATTGAGAGCCTTGCTGGGTAGAGTAGCCTTGGTTGCTGGCCTCTGGTTTTCATTACTTGGAAGATTTCTTGCCATTCTTTTCTGTCTTGGAGAGTTTCCATTGAGAAGTCAGCTGCTAGCCCTATTGGAGCTCCCTTGTATGTTACTTCCTGTTTCTCCTTTGCTGCCTTTAAGATTCTCTCTTTGTCTTGGAATTTTGCCATTTTAATTATGATGTGTCTCGAAGTGGGATTTTTTGGGTTCCTCTTGATTGGGACTGTCTGTGTTTCCTGTATTTGTGTGACTTTTTCTCTCATCAAATTCAGGAAGTTTTCCATCATTACTTTTTCAAACAGGTTTTCTATCCCTTGTTCTTCTGCTTCTGCTTCTGGTATCCCTATTATAGGATATTATTATGTTTCATGTTGTCCTGCATTTCCCTTAACCCCTCTTTATTCTTTCTGAGCCTCTTTTCCTTTTCTTGCTCTTTCTGGGTGTCTTTTTCTACCTTGTCCTCCAGCTCGTTGATCTGATCCTCTGCTTCATTGAGCCTGCTTTTGATTCCTTCTACTGTGTTCTTCAGTTCAGAAATTGTATTCTTCATTTTCTCTTGGCCCTTGTTGATGGTTTCTATTTCCTTTTTCATGTTGATATCATTTGCAGTGAGTTCATTGTAGTTTCCCTGTAGTTTTTCGTAATCTCTATGAGCTCATTGAGCTTCCTCATAACCATTGCTTTGAACTCAATATCTGATAGTAAACTTGCCTCTATTTCATCTAGCATTCTTTGTGAGGCTTCCTCCTTTCCTTTCATTTGGGGATTGTTTCTTTGTCTTCCCATTGTTTGTGAGACTCTTCCTGTTAGCCTCTGCTTCTTAAATTGGTCTGTTCTGACTACCTGGGTTTCTGGTTTTGAACTTCTATAGTAGAAAACCTGTGAGATTCAGTGGTGCAGTCTCCTTGATCTCCTGAACTCGCTGGTCTTGGGCTGTTGTTTATGTTGGCTCTCTCTGTGTCTGGGTTTTGATTGTTGTTGGGTTTTTCTTTGGTGGGTCCTTCCCTCCAGCTGGTTAACTGAGGGTCACTCCATCCACCACGTTGTGTATTCTGTTGTGCAGGTGTGGACAGGTTGTGTTGAAGCTGATTCTTCTGTGTGTACAAGGTTTTGAGGCCTCTCTCTCACTCTTGTTCAGTTGTTTGTTCGGGGTAATTTCTCCACCATTTAGTTGTATTTCCAGATCGGTCCCGGATTGAGGTTAGTGTGGCTTCCACTCCCTCCTTCACCTTCTTCTGTTGTTACCTTTTGGTGGTTCCTTTGTTGGTGGGTTTCCTCTTCCAGCAGGTGTACTGGTGTTCACAGATTCTACCTACTCTTTTTTGTGATCAGTTGGAGAGGGAAGGTGAAATGGTTTAAGACAGTGGGAGTGTATGATATTTAAAGTACCAACTCATAGAGAAGAGATAGGAGATCCTTTGGATATGTATAGTGTTAACCGCGATATTTCACCCAACTAGACACTTTTTAGAAAGGGTGGAAAAAAGATAAGACTCTTGTTAGGGGTGGGGAAGGATTGTGAGTTGGATCTAGAAAGCAGTGAGCTTGTGGGAGGTCAGATCACGAGGTAAAGTGAGAATAAAGGATAGAAAATAGCTGTAATGTACGAGAGAATAGAGTTAACTACAACAGTAATAAAGTTCAGGAAACAGTGAAGTGAGCTAAGATTCGGGGAGGGTGCTGTGTAGTATTTACAATTGTGTGGAACAGCAATTATTTACAGTAGTAATGGAGCAACAATCATATGACAGAATCTATGTGATCGGAATAACAAGAATAGGAAGTACAGGACCTAGAGTAGTGTGCTGTTGGAACACAAGTGAAGTGAAAGGTGGAAAATTAAAATTTCTCTATGAAAGAGAGAAGGGAAACCAGTCAAATAATGCAATTTAACAAACCAAGTGAAAAAGACTAAACAGAAAGAAGAGAAATACAAAAATACTAGTAAAATAAAAGATGTAAGAATACTGAAAAAATAGTAATAATGCAAATATACAATAACTTGCAAGTTCTCTGAAGTAGCAAAATGAAATTCGTCTCACTGTCTCAGTTGTTGGGATGACCCCTCTTTGGGTCTAACTCTGGTCTTTTCACAACTCCAGGTTTTATTGTCTCATTTGTGGTAATAAAAAAAAAAGGAAGAAAGAAGAAATAATGGAAAGGAAAGAAGAAGGAATAAAAAAATAAAGGAAGAAAAGGAAGAAGGAATTTAATAAAAATTAAATTAAAAAGCCTTCTGCTGGCTTTAAACCACCCATCCCAGTTCTGCTGGTCTTCCCGCTACAGCAGTTTGAGGAGGGATTGGTTTCCCTTTTTTCCCTTCCTGAGCCACACTCTTCGCAGTTGCCCAGCCTCCAGCCCAGTTCCTCAGTTCCCTGCTGGGCCCCCAGTGCCCTTCTGCACCCAGCCTAGGCCTTCAGTCCACCAGCTGTGCTGTCCTTCAGGTCCACCAATTAGGGGCAACTCACACACCACCTTTTCGTTCTTTGCTGTCCTAGATGCTAGGGACTCTCAGCGCCCCTTCAGGGTAGTTCAGTCCCCCACTGAGTTAAGTCTTTCTGGGGATTGCTGACTCCTTGAGCCCTGCAGCTCTCCTCTGCGTCTCCTCACCTTCCTCATAGAGAGCCGGTGGGCCCTGCAGGGTCCTGGGCGCAAGGGCTGGGTAGGAAGTGCCTCTGGGTGGAGGGATCAGGTGCACACCATCACTGGGGCTTCAGGTGTGAGCTCGGGCAGGGGTAGGGGTGCAGGAGGCTGGGGTGGCTGCTGTGGAGAATCCCCAAACAGCCGCTGAGTGCCTCTTTTTCTTTTTGAAAAATTCTTCATATTCAAGCCTTCTTCTCCAAACAAGCACCTGGCCTCTGACACAGCCCAGCTCTCTAATCAGACCAGGGACTGACCGGGTCTGGGTCCATTGCTGCCCAAGTCTTCCCAGTTGGCATCCACAGTCTCAGCGGGTGCACACCTCCCTGTTTGTTTGCATTTCTTCCTTACTTCCCCCCCTGCGACTTCAAGCATCCAGGTCTCTCCTGGTGCCGCTCAAACCTTGTTTGGCAGGGGAAGGAGCCATTGACCTGGCTTTCTCCCAAGAATCCTGCAGCAGACCCAGCAGGCGCTGAGCCTGGGGCTGCAGCTGCCCTGGTGCCTGCGCTGGTCCCAGGCACCTTCTTGTCCTGAAGCGCTCTCCTTACCGTCTGATTTTTCAATGTCCTCTACAGTTTTTGGTCTCTAATCTTCATATAAGCTGGGATACTGTTGGCTTTTCTCTCTGTTCCTCAGAAGATTGGCTGGGTGTTCCACCCGTGCACAGGGGGAAGTGCACTCCGCTCCCACCTGTCTCGCCGCCATCTTCCTACCAGGATCTTTTTTTCTAAATTCTACCATACTGCCCATTGGCATTCTAGTTTTAACACCAGGGTAACATTTCACTGGCATGTTGTAATTTCCTCTAAACTCTTTCTTAATGTTGCTGGAAATATACTACTAATTAGTAGGAGTGATCCTACTAATCACTCTCAGACTACTTTGATGATTTTATTAGAAGCAGAATAAGCATGGTAGTTGAGGAAGATAGCTAGACCTCAATTTGACTGTGTGACTTCCTTTTATTAAAAGGTGATGCTGTGGAACCTTCGGAAAGCCCGGCCACTCTGGATTACAAATTTACAGGAGGATGAAACAGAAGAAATGAAGAGCCCACAGTCACCCAGTCAGCTTTTAAACCCCGCTCTAGCTCATTCTTTGTCTGTGGCATCGTGTGGCAATATTTTTAGTTGTGGTGCAGAAGATGGTAAGGTTCGAATCTTTAGGGTGATGGGAATCAAGTGTGAACAAGAACTGGGATTTAAGGGCCACACTTTGGGGGTGTCCCAGGTCTGCTTTCTGCCAGAATCTTACTTGCTGCTTACTGGAGGGAATGACGGGAAGATAATGCTTTGGGATGTAAGCGGTGAACTTGAGAAAAACCAGAAGAGCCCTGCAAAACACGCCCACAGGAAGAGCACTAAAAGAGCAGCTTATACCAGAAAGGGCAGAAACAGCAGCACCTCAGTAAGAGACGAAGAACAGGGCGGCTTCTTACCAAAGCTAAGTATTGAACATGGAGGAAAAGTGAACTGGCTCTTGAGTACCAAAGTAAAGGGCTACCGAAATATATTAGTAGCTGATCAGACTAGTTGTATATCTGTATATCCCTTAAATGAATTTTAAATCCAATAAAAAACATTTGAAAACCTGTGCTGAACTTTTTAGGTTAAAAAAAATGCTGTTTCTTTGTTTAAACTGTCATATGTAGAATAATACTGTTCCATCGTATAAATTTTAAACATTTGAGTAAAAGAAGATAATTGGGTAATACTTCATATAGTAAATGACATTACATTTTAGGGAAAGAAAACTAACATTGAGCACTGAACATGTACCATCGAGTTTACATATATTTCAGTTTTTATTCTAAATCAGTGATTTCCTCCTGTTTTATTACCATAGGAATTGAGACTCAGAGATGTTAAGTAACTTGAGAACTGAGGAAATTTGCAGGTATAATTATTTGCCTGCAAAGAACCTCAGGTGTCTTGTCAAACCTCCTACCTTAGGGACACCCACGCTGATCCAAAAGTGGGCACTACATTAGTTATAACGAGTTATTTCAGATCCTAAGATTCTGTGAGGAGCCTTACCAGGTTGGAAGAGGAAAACTGTTCTTGTTTGTTCTGTGTAAAGTGCAGAAGGCTTTGCTGACAATTTACCTTTTCCTATTTCTAAGAAGGTTTTAAAAGGGTCAGATCAGTTTAGGATATTATGAAGCAATCCAGGCTACAATACTGGTAGGACCAAGAATAATCTGAAGTCACAAATAAGTTAAAGTACAAGATATAAAAGAGATAGAAGAGGTAGAAAATAAAGGTCAAGATAGTGTGTCAATACTAAGTTTCTTTTCATAATTGTCTGGATTGCTGTCTTTGCATGTTCTTTCAGCTTCTGCTTATACATCTCACTGTTACATTCCAAGTGTTGGAGAGTGTCAGATGCAATAGGGCAGGGTTTTTGCCCTATTTCATTTCAAAGGTTATGATCTAGCCTGTCCTGGGCACCCCCAACTCACACACACAGTACTCATTAAATATGAAATGAATCAAGGGAGACCCAGAAGGTGCAAATGTTAAGATTAGATGTGGATAGAAAAAATTGGTAAAGGTCAACCTGCAGGAAAGTGGTGGCAGGGTTGCCTGGCGAACCCGCTGCTTATGCTTCAGGTTATTTTTATCACCAGAAGTCAGGGTTACACTTAGCTCTCCCAACAATGTTAAGTTTACATACACCCAGACATGCTTATTTCACATTTAATGTTCCCTCCAAATTATTATCATTTTGTGTTCCAGCATGGACAATCCTGAGGCTGATGTCATGCTGCCCAGAGCAGAAATACCTTCAAGATTAATCAATCATCCTTTTGCAGAATTATGTATAATCCTGGTGCCTTAACCTATGAACAGCTCTCCCTTGACCTCAGTTCTCCTATTTACAGGCAGAGAATTATAGAAAAACAGTAATATGTAGCACATGTGGTTTGCATGTGTGTATGTGTATTGTCTGAACTATTTAAAAGTGAAATACCATGCCACTTGATCTCAAAATACATCAGTATGCATCTCCTAAAAAAGACACTTTCCAGTATAACCATAATACTGATAATCACATCTAAGAAACTTAGCAATAATTCACATTCTTGCTCTTGACCAGCCAATTGTGACTTAATATCATCTTTACAGCACTACTGTTCTGGTAAAAGCTAGAACTGCAAAAGACAGGCCTTTCAGCCATGAGCAAAGCTTATGGAGGTGAAAATCTGGGGCTAAGCAGAACCTTGTAGCTCAGTCTGAAATCTGGCTACAGAGGGTCTCTTTGTAGCCAGCTGTATTCCTGTGTGGTATTCTCAGAGGAAGAGTGCACCTTCCACTAGGCTAAGGTTAATTTTAAAGTAAGTTGCCAGGCCAAAGGGACATTGTAGAAGAGTAAACAAGGTACCCTGCTGTCACCACCACCACATGGACTATATTCCAAACAGAGGAGGAGAATTTAATATAGGCCCAGGAAAGGATGTGGGAGAAGTTCAGAACATCTCAACACCTGGAGAACCTCTGCTATACCTTGGAATTCTTGGAGGAAGAAAGGGCTGGGCTAAGGTTTGAAAGAGCCTCCATCAGCTCCTCTTCTCTAGAGCCATAAAAACTGCTTGGGAGAAGTGTCAAAATTCACTTGGGCATGACTTTCCTGTGATCATTCTAGCCAAGGAATGAAGAAACATCCAGAACATGCAGTGACCAAGTAAAAGCAAGTTCTATTAACAGGTCACAGGGAGGTAGTGACCTAAAGATTGAGCACTAAATAAATACATAAATGTTGAGTACATTTTTGAAAGTTTATTTAGCTACTGTGTTTAAACTTAGAATTTCTACAAAGTGACCCATCAAATGTGATTTATTATGAATGAAATACAGGGAAAGAAAATATAAGAATTTTATGCCCTCTGAGTCCACAGATTCAACAAAATCTTCATCTACTTTTCAAACCTGAATTTACTCATAGCAATTTGTTGCATTCTCAGGGGTTTAACTATTTAATTCATTAAGTATTATATCTGAGATGAACAAGATTGTTCATTGTGTTACAAACCAATGTGTCATTATATGGCAATATTAAAAATTATTAAGAGCCCTGGCCAGGCAGCTCAATTGCTTAGAACATTGTCACCATACGCCAAGGTTTCAGCTTCCATCTCCAGTCGGGGCACATACAAGAACCACCCAATGAATGCATAAATAAGTGGAACAACAAATTAATGTTTCTCTCTCCCTCACCCTTTCTCTCTCTATAATCAATAAATTTTTAATTATTAAGATATAAAAGACAACTAAGAAACTTGGATCTAATCAATGAATTCAGTACAGTTTCAGGATATAAAATCAATACACACGTCAGTTGCTTTTCTATACATTAAAAATGAAACATCTGAAAAAGAAATAAAGCTATTCCATTCACACTAGAATAAAAAATGATAAAAATACCTAGAATAAATTTAACCAATGAAGTGAAAGATCTGTACAATGAAAACTATAAGATTTTGCTGAAAAAAAACAAAAACAAAAACAAATGGAAGGGCATCCCATGTTCATAGATTGGAAGAGTTAATATTGTTAAAATGTTCGTGTTATCCAAAGCTATCTAGATTCAACACAATCCCTACCAAATTTCCAGTGGCACTTTTTACAGAAAAAAAAACAGTCCAAAAATAATTATGAAACCACCTGAACAGCCAAAGTAATACTGAGAAAGGAGAACAAAGCCAGAGGTAATCTCACTCCCTGATTTCAAGTGACTACAAAGCTATAGTAATTAGAACAGTATGATATTTAAAAAGTATAGTTCTGGCACAAAAACACAAACTGATGGAACAAAATAGAAAACTCAGATATATATAGATAGATAGACAGATAGATAGATAGATTTGATAAGGGAACCAGGAACACCTTGTGGGGAAAGAATAGTCTCTTCAACAAATGGTGTTGGAAAAACTAGATACCTACATGCAAAAACATGAAATTGGACCCCTATCTTACACCACTCAAAAAAAAATTAACTTGGATCAAAGACTTAAACATAAGACCTGAAACCATAAAACTGGTAGGGAAGAAGGTCCTCAACATGACTTGACAATGATATTTTGAATATGACACTAAGAGCACAAATGACCAAAAAACGGAAATCAACAAGTGGGACTACATCAAACTTAAAAGCTTCTACACAGCAAAAGAAACAATTTTCAACACAATGAAAAGACCACCTACATAATGGGAGAAAATTTTTGCAAGCCATATATTGGATAAGAGGTTAATATCCAAAGTTTATAAAGAACTCGTACAACTCAACAGCAAAAAAAAAAAAAAAATCTGATTTTGTAAATGTACATTTTTCTGAAGAATACATCCAAATGTCCAACAAGTACATAAAAATGTGCTGAGCATCACTAATCATCAGGGAAGTGCAAATCAAAACCAAGGTGAATTATTGCCTCACACTTGTAAGAATGACTACCATCTAGAAGACAGAGATAAGCGTTGGTGGGCATGTTGGAAAAAGGGAACATTTGTGCACTGTTGGTAAGATTTAAAAGTGGCTCAGCCACTGTGAAGAACACTATGGAGATTCCTCAAAAAATTAAAAATAAAATTTAATTTTATTAGTTGTAATTTGGGTTGTATTTAATATGTAGATTTGTTTTGATTTTATAGTTATATAAGACTTCTAAGAACTTTATACCTAATATTGGGTTTGGACATAAAAGCAACATTATACTAAAATAATTTAGTATAATAATCCTAAAAGTCTTAATTTAAAAAAATATATATTTTATTGATAATGCTATTACAGTTGTCCCATCTTCCCCTCCTCCCCTCTGCCCTGCACACCCCTTCCCCCCCACACTTCCCCTCTTTAGTTCATGTCCATGGGTCATATATATAAGTTCCTTGGCTTCTATATTTCCTATACTAT
>VMDR010014380.1:0-23617 GCA_007922815.1 Macrotus californicus | reverse complement strand
TCTCTGGGGCCTCAGTTTGATCATGCACGCAGGCAACTGCACCCTTAAAGAAATAAAAGTTGAGTCTGCACTTTCCTCCGGGATTTTAAAACTTGCAATTGGAGCCCAGTGTGTCTTCCCGGCATTAATTGGTCGGCAAATTAACTTCCCCTTCCCTTTCTGTCTTGTTTCTGCCTCCAGTGACAGTGGTGTTGTTTGCAGCTCTGAGGCGGCAGCGGAAAAAAGAGCCTTTGATCATTTCCAAAGAGGACATCAGAGACAATATTGTCAGTTACAACGACGAAGGCGGTGGCGAGGAGGACACCCAGGCCTTTGATATCGGCACCCTGAGGAATCCTGAAGCCATAGAGGACAGCAAATTACGCAGGGACATTGTGCCCGAAGCCCTTTTCCTCCCCCGACGGACTCCAGCAGCTCGAGATAACACCGACGTCCGAGATTTCATTAACCAAAGGTTAAAGGAGAACGACGCGGACCCCACGGCCCCGCCCTACGACTCCTTGGCCACCTACGCCTACGAGGGCACCGGCTCGGTGGCCGATTCCCTGAGCTCGCTGGAGTCGGTGACCACGGAGGGAGACCAAGACTATGATTACCTTAGTGACTGGGGGCCTCGTTTCAAAAAGCTCGCAGACATGTACGGAGGGGTGGACAGTGACAAGGACTCCTAATATGTTGCCTTTTTCATTTTACAAGACGACACTGAACTATGTGACGTGGCTGTTTCTTTCTATTTATCCACTGCTCCGTGCAGGGTTCTCTGTCCTGCCCGTTCCAGAAGGCCAGGGGCTGCAGTCGTGTGGATCCAATGTTAGAGACTGTTTTCTAGTACACTTTTATGAGCTCCCAAGAGGCACATGTTTATTTTCTAGTGCATCCAGTTCGCCGTGTCAGCCCACGGGCACGTGCTGGAGGAGGGGACAGAGAGCGGGACGAGTTTCCCTAGTCCTGGCAGGGCCGCTATGGGACCTGCACGGTGCCCCTGGCCTGGCCTTTTCTACTCCACTCCACTGACTCGGGTGGCCGACAGCTCCGACTCGACCCCTCACCTGTGATGGGATGAGGGATTGTTCTCGAATGATATAATATAGTTTTAGTCAAAGAAAGGGGGGAGGAACGGCTGCGGAGTTGTTCCTGGTAGATCAGCTACATGGGTGTGTATTTCTGTCACCAAGATTTTAAAATGACATTTGCCCATCCTGTTTGTTCTTCAAGAACTTTTTCCGGCACCAATGACTATTCAAAGCATGAAATCCACAAATGTTTTAAGATTCTCGTTCCTCTGTAGGGATAGAAGCAAATTAAATAGCAACATTCAAAAACAACCACCAAAAAAAATAATAATTATTATAAGACCTCATTCCTTACCATTAACTCATAATTTTTTTTATTTATGAGACACGCAAAAGTTTGCCCTTATACCATATAAAGGAAAAGGGAAAATAGCTAATAATGTTAATGAAGGAAATATTTAGCATATTTTAAAGTCTGGGCCACCAAATGTACCACAAATCACTTGAAATTATTTCAACTATCAGTAGGTTAATTACAAATAAGTCTAACTGTTTAAAAGTTCTTGAAAGAACTTTTCTGAGATAAATTTTAACTCCTTGTCTGTAGTTGTCGTCAGTATTATTCCAATATATACTTGAAAGTAGTGTGAAGTACAATGATTCATATTCTTCAGATACTTCGTACTAAATTAAGTTGCATTAGTAAAGGCAGATTAAATAAAACTTAAATCTTGCTCTCGGAGTTTAATGGGGTGGTAACAGCCAGCCACACTTGAACCTGATACCCTGTCCTTCACATACAGAAACACTTACATATTTATATAATGTGATAGGCATAGATGAACATTGAAATCATGGTAAAAACCTACATATGACATGTTTGGAAGACGCTTACAAAAGGAAAAGTGGGATTCCCTACACCAAGAGTGTGTAAGATCAGAATTTAAATGATAGTTGACTTTCAAAAGCATTAATATTTTTTCATTGTTTGTAACTTTGTTTCCATAGCAACTCTGCCATCTTTGTCTTTGAACTAATGATAAAGTAATGGTCTCAAACTATGACAGAAAAGTAATGTACAATCCACCCAATCTATTATTTCTCTAATTATGCAATTAGCATCAGAGTTATTATCCAGAAGATCCAACTGAACTGAACTATTCCTTTGGCAGGTTCAAATCATTTATTTCATACGGCTGTTCTAATGATTTTTAGCATTAGAATCTTCATGTGCAGTCATCAGAAATTTCCAAAGTACTGTAATGAAAATATCCTTATTTTGAAAACAAAAAAAAAAAAAACAGGCTCTGTATATATGTACTTAAGAATATGCTGACTTCAATTATTAGTCTTAGAGATTTATTTTCAATTAATGTTAATTTTCTACAGATAATCTTAGTGTCATATCCATTTGGGGATAACGTCCTATCGGCACATAATTTCTATTTGAAAACACACTGTCGTCTAGTTAGGTTTTAAATAGGCATATTACCCAGGAACTAAAGAGGGCACCTTTGAAATAAGAGAAATGTAGTGTTTTGGATTACCCGTTTAGAGTGAAAAACTTTTACAACCATATTATTCCTTGTGTTTCCTGAATGTTTTCCTATTTTGTAAAGTGCTTCCTGTATACTAACAAGTTATTTCATGCTTGGGTTATTTCCTGCTTTTACTGTTTTCTTTGCTAGTTCTTCACACACACACACACACACACATACACACACACACAGAGGAATGCAAACAAAATACTACAGGAGGGCTTTACTGTAATGAATCAATACATATCATAGTCACAGGTAAGTACTGAAAAAAGATAGCTTAGTAAAGTTAATTAATAATAAGTAGTTATTTATAGCAATAGAAGAGCACCTTAATCACATGACTTACTGTAAAACTGACGAGTTCTCTATCCTTATGTTGTTTCATGTCATGTAACAAATTGAATCAAGAAAGTCCTATAAAAAGAAGGCTCTCATCAGAAATCTTTCTTTTGAACTTTTTGGCACTAATTGGAATGTCTGAGGGTTGACACTAGCAACTTCCAATATTCAAGGGTAAGGGTTACTCTCTCCTCCTAAGTGCAAGTAAGTAGTTCTGTTGCGGAATATTTGAGATGCAATTGGCAGGATATTTTATCCCATCCTGAAAATGATGCAATGCCCCAAGAAAAGGTTAATATAACTAGATATTGAAATAATTGTACAATCTCTAACCACAGAATCTGATGATGAAGTCAAGTTCCAAGGCATTGGATAATTTGAGACTGGAGCTGAATATTTAGCAGTAGGGTCCTATAGCCATCAAGGTTGAGTTATATGTTCCTGTAATTAAGACTCTCTGACATCACAGAAACAATAAGAGTCACAATTCCATTCTGCTTGGGTCCAACTTCTTTCCCACCGGGATATGAGATCAAGAACCAGGGTCAACACAAATGATGACAGAAGAAAACTGGTTTTCAGCTCCCTGTCACATTGTCTCCGTCCTGATATTATTTGTTAGTGATGAGAAATATGGAAAGTGCGAAGAGGTGAAATTTTAGTGTTTGCTTTAATCACTGAGAAACTAAAATTCAGTAAATATTAGCAGATTGTTTTTATGGGTTGTTTTAAGAACTTAGAGGCCTTTCTGAGTTTTTGCCCCCTCTACTCAAAGAGGAGAATTTCTTTGAACCACAAAGATGTCCACTGGAGTAAGCCGAAATTGTAAAAACATTAAGCCATTGTGCATAAACGGCCACTTTCTGCTGAAAGGCCTAGAAACTATTTGTCCCCAAACAAAAACCTAAATTGAGTGGGGGAGAAGAACAGCTGGCTCCATAACCGTAGGAGAGGAGCTCTGGGCACAGTAAGTGTGGGGATTTTTGTCTTGTTCTGTTTTCTTCTTTTTTATTTTTTACAGAGCTTTACTTAGCATTAAGGTTTAGGTTCATGAAGGAAGGGTCAAATACAAACTGACTCCATTTTCTAGTCAATTTTAACTCAGTATAAAAATCTGTGGTTGACTTTTCATTTCCAGTGGCCAAAAAGTTGTGCAAAAAGTTCTAAAGAGTTGAATCTTTGTCTTAGAAGCATCCAAATTTTATGGATCCAAATTAATTTTAGAATGTTTCCATTATTTTCATTGTCGAGTATATAAATTTTAGATACCCTAATTTGAACAATACCTTATGTCAAATGTTTGTAAGAAATGCATATTTTATGGAGATAATAACGTATAAACTATGATTGGGCATCCCTCAATTTTGTACACTTGAGGATGAAAAGACAATGCAATTGAAAGAAAAAAACAGAGATGAATCCTGGCAACAAACTAAACATTGAAATCAGGTACAGCTAAATGTGTTTTCCCCAGGAAATCCACACCAAATAAATTACTGTTTTCTAGTCACTAATTTTGAAGTAGAACACTCTAAAAAGTCATGATCCCCACTACTTTGAAAAGCCCTCTGAAAAGGATCATTTTAGTGTCATTTTGTTTTTTTATGTTTTTATCTGAATGAATCTTTTTTGAACTGTGCCAGGGGACTGAAAACCTAAGCGGTCCACTGTGTTTACACTAGCATGACAAGCCGGCCTTCTTTACCAGGTTAAAGAATGGAAAGATTAAGACTTTGCGCGTGGAGCTTCAGGAAGATGAACGTTTCATAAGTCTGACAAGCAGCTTTCTTTTCCAGAGGATACAGAATTCCTGTATGGGCTCCTTAGAAGTTCAGCGCTATTACAGTTCTAGCACTTTTAATCTCCCTCTGGCATCTTTATGAAATAATTTTCGAAAGGGATAACTCTCTACTGAAATATATCAGACCCCGGCCATATTTAACGTGCAGAGCAATGCCCTCTTAGAAAAGAAATACATTGACTCACACACTTGTTAAAAGTTAATAAAGAAATAGCTCATTTTTAAAGCCACAAGTTTATGGTCTCTGCATCGTCGATTTAATTTAAGCATTGATGAGACAATCTTTAATCTACTCCTCATTTTATAATATCTTATTTATGATGCATTTTCATTGTTTAATTTGGGGGGAACATTAGCCAGCCAGAGCCAGCAGATGAAAGTGCAGATGAACGAGGTCAAATGGAAACAGAGCCGATTACCCGCCGTATTTCAGACAGGGCCGAGGCACTTAGCTGAAGAGACACCGGGTTATTAGATTAATTTCAAAAGAGCTTTTACAAGTTACTTCTTTTTTTTTTTTTTTTTGAAAACCCATGGACCACAAATTCAAATTTCTCCTCAAATGGGGTTAATTTGACAAATGAGGCATGGGCCCAGCATTGAGAAAAAAGTATTCCACTATAATGAGATCTTGGCCTTTCTTGCGAGACTGTGCTATTCCTGTAAATATGTCTAGAGGCACCTTCTATAAGCTTTTAGTTTTCTATGATCTATCAGTTTAGTGTTTATTAAGGAGCCAAATGTATAGAATTACTAGGCATTGCGGGGAATGCTGTGCAGCAAACGTGAAACTGATCTGCTCGGGAGAAACCTAGGAACGCTTCAAATCCATCGTACTGTTTTGTTTGTGATTATTTTCATTGCTTTGAAAGCAAACTGCATAAGAATAGGCCTTCTAATAAATGCTACACGCGTCTTCAGTAGTATCAAGCTAAGGCAATTTGGCATTCTCCTACCGTGATTTGTGATTTTTCAACCCCCAAAATCCACGCTTTCGGGTATTGATTGTTTTTAATTAAAAATACTCCCAAGTACAAATGGAAGCTGATGCCACCCTGGAAGATTTACTGGCTAGAGTGCTCAGTGCATTTTGTTTTTTCAAGATCGCTCGGGTCTTTGGCAAGGAGAACACCTGGTGGAAACCGTCGCTGCTCAGCTTTCATCATTTCTAGTTAGGGAGACTGTCAAACTTCACAGACCGCACGAGAAAGTTTTCTGTATTAGAAGAGACGGGTTGAGACAATTCGCTTTTCGCTCAATGTGGCCGGGCCTTTTGTTGCAGTCCAAATGGCAAATCCACGCTCCCTGAAATGGCTTCTTTGATTTCCCTTTGTTTTCTTAGACGTATAAATTTGAAAAGAATGCAATTTAAAAAGTGATTTCTCACAGAGAGTAAATATGCCTTTTGCAAATCAATTTTTGTAACAAGTTATTTATATGATATTACTTAATAAACTGTTTTTTTCTAACTTGTTTTTTTTTTCCACGTCTCTCAAACTATTGTTTGAAATCGGAGTTTTAAAAATGTACATGTGGACACACACTTTATCTTTCCGAATCTGTTCTTTTAACCTCCCAGATAGCTAAAAAAGCCAACGTGTTATATAATAATTAGCTTGTAAAACCATAGTTTCTTCCAGCCAGAAATATATATAGTATTGGCACTGCCATGCACACTCTGACTGATGGGGCACCAAGGATTCTGCTGTTATTTATGGAATCACTCTATTGAGAAGAAAGCTGTTTATCCTCATGGTAATTGCATTAGGGTTTTTCTTCTAAAGTTCTATATTTTTGTCCATCTAAAATCTCCACGCTTTCCCTCACTCCCCCAAAAAAACAACTGTCTGTGGACCTTTGATTTTAAAAAAGGAAAAGGAAAACCAAGAACCAGACCAGGGAAAATAATAAAATCCTTCCAGCATCCTGAGACGATGAGTAAATAAAATGTTTTTAGTATATTCAGAGCTATAATATTTTATACACTTGTTCTTTTTTAACCTGTCTCCTATTTTTACAGAGGCTATTTCATAATTTTTTCACTGGGAGAATTCATGGCTTTGCAAAGGAGAATTTCATTTATTCATTCATTTGTTCAGGGTACCCTGGGCACTCTGCTGTGTGCTAATAGAACACTGGACAGTTAGCCAGACAGCTGTGTTTGTCCTCCTTCCAGAAGCATACGGTCTGGGGGGGCGGGGGACACTGCCACAAGTATCATCAGTACATAATGACAGCGCCCACCAGGAGGGGCATGGAGATGTCTCCAGGGAGGTACAGATGAACATGCCCATGGAAAGGAGAGATGGTCTCTGCCCCTGTGGAGGCAGTGTGTGGGAAGGTTAGGAATTAGTAGGATTCAGATAAAGGAAGATAAGAAATCAAAAAGAATACCTGGGGAAAAACAGAAAAGAGAGGAATGTTTAAGCAATGCCGTTGATCTCAGCTGAGGTCCCTGCAGGGGTCTCACCCTGATAAAGTCATATAGCGCCGGAACACAGAGAACCACTCATGCCAGAGCCGCTGATTTTTGATGTTGTTTTATTTTAATTTTTGGTTTTTGCTATTTGGTTTCAAGTTAACTTGGTCAGGTACAGAAATCCATGGAAAGGAATGATGCTATTAGAAATAAACTTTTTGAAGGATAAGTCCATTGAGCAGCGGGAACGGGGCCCTGGAGCCAAGTCCCACCCCGCCCCCAGCTCTGCGCCACCCCGGGGCAAGCAGAGTCCGCTGGACCTAGGAAAGTTCCCTGACCTGATGGTAGCGTAGGCAGAAAGTGTAGCGTGATATCTAAGAGATGCAGGTCAGAAAGTAGATTTTTGCAAACATTTAGAAAGGCGAAATCCACACCATAACAAACCACTTCCCATAATAATTAGTATGTATTAGAGTAATTCAGCCTGCAACAGACAAAATCTCCATAAAGTTTGTGTGTTGATCTCACGAAGTTCAGGGTGGTTGTGGGCCTTACTTGCTCTCGTAGCTTGCCGTTTGGAACACGATGCTCCAAGGTGCAAGGAGGCAGCAGGGAGAGTTTGCTGGACGATCGCATGAGCTATTTCTAAGGGTCAGGGCCTGTACATGGTTTATACAACTTCTGCTCACAGCTCATTGGCCAGAACTCAGTTATATGGCTCAAATTAACTGGACAGAGGCTGCGGGTTGTATACACACAAACACATGTGCGTCTGGTGAGCACAGCTTCAGTCTCTATCAATCTTGCAATACCTTTCCCAATTCCCCCCAGTTTTAGTCACTATAATAAGCCATATTCCACAATAATCAAGAGGCTGTTACCAGAACAGGTGGGAAGTCATTTACAAATTCAACCTTCAAGTTGAAAACCCATTTAAGAGGTGTTTGTATACCATCCCTGACTCCAGCGCCCATAGTAAATATTTTCAATCAATTGACTCACAGATGCCCTAGATGTATCCTTAGAATCCCTAACGGGAATGCCGCAGCAACCATCAACAACAGAACAACACTGACCTATTTGCCTTCCCAACCCTAAGAGATGACATTCTCCAGTGAGACTTGTTTTCTTTCATTCTAAGTTCCACTGACTACTCACCACCAATATTTGGGAAGAGCATTCTGACCCTGAAATTGTCAAAAATTTGTAATAACTGAGGAAGCTCAAAGGCTCAGTCTGCCACTGTAATTAGCTCATACCTTTACTTCATAAATCTGAACCAACAAGCATGTATCTCTTTGTTTGGACAATCCAGGTATCATATCAGCTTGACTGATGTATCTCCCTTCAGTGATACTCCTGAACCTCTACATTCATTACATCCATTCTGCAAAGGGAGTCGGAGAACCTGCTGTGGGCCAGGCATGGGTCAAGGTGATAGGAATACCAGGGAAAAACTCCAGGCGCACACGCTGCTCTGTGCGCATCCTTTCCTCAAGGACTACCATGATTGAATCTCCTATTATTAATCTTCATTTGCCTGACTACACATTTTGTGCTAAATGACACCCTGAGTCTTTAGATCACTTTTTTTAGGTCTTGTAGTCCTGAATTCAATACTTTTCCAAATATGCTATGAATAGATATGGCTCTTTAAAAGAAGTAGATTGTCTCCTACTTCTGTCTATAACATACTTATCCCTTTTGTAAAATGTCTCCCTTTACATATTTGATCATCTTTATTGCTTTCTGAGCCATCTAGTCACAAAAACTTAACTTTCAATGGCAAATATGTCTTGTTTGCACGTTGGTAAGAAAATGTCTCCTTGTAGCAAGTGAAGGATGGGTTTTATTAAAGCTTCTAACTTTGCTTAGCTGTCTGATAATAATGCCTTACTTTCACACAGCACTTTTGAAATAACTATCATAGATATGACTTAATATAACTCTTACAAAAGCCCCGTGCAATAGGCTGTGTCATTCCCATTTCACAGACAAAGTGGAGTCATTTGTCCTTAAGTCCCATCACAGGAATTAGAATTAAACTCACTTCTTTTAACTCAGTCTAGCCACTGAGCCCCATGTCTCCCTTTCTATGCACACTCCAATCTCATCCATGTGAGTGAAAAATTGCGAGAAATAAAAGACTCTGGGTTTTTTTAATAAAAATTCAGAGGAGTTTGGGCCCTGCTGCTGGCTGCAGCCTCAAAGACATTCCTCCCTATAAGATCAGACCAGATGCTCTGCGGGGAAAAAAGAATCTGAAAAGCAAAATTCTGCCTATTAACCCTAATTACCCAAGTGATTCGTACTATAAAATTGGAACAGTGTTCCCAAAGAAAAGTATCTCCAAGAAATAGGAAAAGCCCCCCAAGACTGCAAAAGCTCTCATTGATCATATAATAATCATCTTGACAATATTGATATTTCAAAGATCAAACTGTGGTAAGACCTTTGTAGGGTGACAATGGCACCTAACAGGAGAGCAGGAGGAAAGGATCCCCAACTTCCTGTTGCTCCTTAGGTAACTCAGCCTCCTTGACCAAAGGAGGAGGGAGAAGGGAGACCTGCTCTGGCCACGATCGCCCATGGAATCCAGGTACCCACCCAATAACAGGGTGTCTGGGATAGCCCCGGAAAACCCAGCTTGGCCCAGTTAAGTATGGCAGAGCAGTAGCTACAAATCTTTGTTAACAAACTAGAAGTATAAGTGAACTTAATTTCTGTTTTGAGCCTCGGTTCCCGTGAGCAACAGAAACTCAACTTTAGTCATTTAGGTGTAACAGCTAGGTTTTAGGGTAACATGAAGAGTTAGGGTTTGAAGGAAGATCAGGTGTAGTCAGAGCTTACAGCTGGCCTGCTAAGGGAGTTAGAAGAGTAGATGAATTCCAGGAAAAAAAAAAAAAAAAAAACGATAATTCTCTTAACCCTTCCTGTCTGTCCTCTCAGCCATCACAAAATGGAAAGGCTGAAGGTTATTGACCTGAAGTTTTTTATGTGATTGTCATTATTTCTCATTCTCAGCATGTCAGGATCAAAAGCTTAAGAAAGACACCTGATTTTTGCCTGACTTCCGGCTTTTGCAGAGATTCAGAAAGAGCTGAAAGGTACTTCAGAATGTCACCACTTCACATTTAATGCTAATTTAGAACAGCATTTTCTATGCTTTACTATGTCAAGCATTATAACAACTATTCATTTATAGTATTAAAATCTATTAAACAGATATATTAAGATTCAGCCAGTCTTTGACCTCTGAACCTCTCCTATGTGTTGAGAACTTTTTTATTTCATGCATAAAATATATTTTTTCTTTATTATAAATCATGAAAATTGTGATAAAGTGTTTTCTGATTTGTGAATACATTTATATGAAAAATCTTGCAAGGTTACAAAAATCAAATCAACATTGCATATAAATTTAACAAAAAAATTGTATTGAAAACAATAAACATTAACTCCAGAGTATTCAGTTCCCTTTGGATCCAAAGAAATATATCCACCTGACAAGAATTTGGCAAAATGACATCAAGATTCAGATGCTAGCTCTCAAGTGAGCAAAGGTCAAGGAGCAGATTGATTTTGGCATTAAGACTTGAGCTGGGCCTCTGCAGGAGCCTGAGAACCTACAGCAAAGCCCCAGGGTTCTTCTCTGAAATGCAAATCCCCGGACCCCACTCAAGGTGACTCCTTGAGTGGGGCTGTTCTATGTACCCCACAGGCCGTGGGCATCCAGTCTCTGCAGGCTCGCCCTTCAGTGCGCTAAACATATTAAAATGTACCCACACTTGACTTTATAGACATAAATCAAGCTGTAATTTGCTGGTTATATAACATTGTTATATGAGCCCTTAGCTTTTATTAATTTTATTTTTGCGGTTTTCCTTCTGTATTTTGAAGCCCCCCCCCCTTTTTTTTTTGGCTGTAGTTCATCTGAGAGCAAATAGACACTGGTGTGTATTGTGCATAATAAATTAAAAGACACCACAGAGAACGTAAGGGTTGAATTTGGGAATCTGCATTTATAGAAAGTTTCCTAGTGATTTTTACACACACCAGAGTTTGAGATAGAAGCAAAGTTATTGAGGTAACAAAGGGAAAGGTACTCTTGCAGAGCTGTGGATAAATCAGTTAGACTAGCAAAGAAGGCTCTGGAAGGGACCAAGAGGGATGAAAGTTCTATTTTCCTGCATGCCTTCCAACTTTTCTTTACCTGTTGTTTGCAAAGCATAGGCTTGTCTACCAAACGATAAGGGGATTAAAACAGACGCCCTCCCTAGAAAACGTTGGAAGTTTCCAATTAAGATACGAGGAGTTCATACACATTCATTTAAAACCTCAGGTGAAGCTCTCCACTCTCCTACCTCTTTTTCAGAACTTTTCTGGCTACTTTCCCTGCATTTGTCAGTCAATAAGTAAATAATGAAAACCCCAGCAGAATTGACTCACCAGTCTTCCTAAGCGTTTGTTTCTGTTTGTCTCATTTTACAGTCAGCTGCTATTCTGTGAGTCTCAGCCAGGGAACTCCTCCTCTCCCAGGGCCCAATCAGAGTTCCACTTTAATTAGCTTAATTGGAAGAAGACACAACCGAATTTCCAATTAGAGTCCTAAATGAGCTATTAGAACAGACTATTTTTGTCTTTTCAGAGAAAGCTCTCCTAATAGTCATTTTTTTAAAGGTAAGAATCCTTAAAGGAGAAAAGGTGAGCACAAATCAGATCCATCATCCCTCAGAGAAGAGCTGGGCCTTTTCACTTGGGTGATTTGGAAATAATCATTTATTCATTTTTTCATTCCATTAATATATGTCTATTATCTAACATGCCAAATACTTCTATAAAGCTTACAGCAAAGCTTGCCACCCCACCCCCACTCACTCACCCAGAGGTGAATCCCCTTCAACTCTTCCAGATAGTTCTTCCAGTAGTTACTTCCATATTTCTCAATAATGCTTATATTAGGTTGAATCTTTAGAAATTGTCATTGTTGTAGATAAAAAGTGGTTAATATCAATAATTTCTAGTGGTTCAACTTAATACTGCTATTTCTTGGGTTTACAGTTTTGAACATGTCTATTGACTCCCTGCTGCGGAGAGTAAGGATTCAGGTGTACTGCAACACTGCCAACATGCATGCACACATGTGCACACATGCATGCACACATTTCTCCTTCATCTTTCCATACAGTTATAGCACAAATTGGTAATTGAGAGCTTACACTGTTACCTATGTAAATATGCTCAAAGTTGAGCCTTATACTGTACTATAATTCTGCCTCCTTTCTTATTCAACTCTGTTTTTTCCTGAAATTAATAATGGCCTGTTTTTTTTAAAGTTGCTTAGTTTCCTATATACTTGTCATAATTCAGCCACAGATTTCCCAACATGATTCTTAAATTTCTCTCTACTATGTAAGGTAATCTCTATCCATTTTCTTTTGCTTGCAGTTTCACCTCAGAAACTCTCCATCTCTCTGATGTTGTGAATAATTTTTCAAAAAAAGTTTCTTCTGCTCCGCAGTGCTTATCTCTATTTTTTCTGAATTTCTTTTCTCTTTTGGGTTCGGTCTTGGTCTGCCACATCAGAAGTCTTCCTCAGATATCTGCTGCTCATTGGCCATCTGTTCATAGTTCATGGTGAGGTCCTGAAAAGCTAAGAAGCTCTATGTGTCAGCTAATGGGCCTCGCCATAGGGTGACTGAAGGAACTGATGGTTTCACTGGGGCACTCAAATGTCGGCATCTTTTGTCTTGGGCCCATTAGTTTCCACCAAGAGAATTCCTCCAATCTCCTCCCGGTATCATTAAGGTCCGAGTTGGTGTTCAGGACCATGAATCTGTAGTAGCTCCGATCTCTAGACTGATGGGATTAAAGTTTGAGTCATCTTCTTTTTATCCAAATACTAAAAGATGTAATGTGATATAAAGCCAAGCACCCTTCTATCAAAATTCCAAGCTACATAGAAAATTTAGGGGAAATAGTAATACTGTGCTTTATAGAACAATTCAGTGACATAATTCAGAAGTGTTAAAAATTCAGTCTCTTGACAACTTAGCTCACAATTTGAAAGATCATGTTTCTTCATAGAAAAAGCTTTTAAATGGCTTTCTTAAGCAACGCGTTGGATTCTTCTTGCTTCCTTAGTCTCAAAGGCTGCTCACAAGGTCCTTAATGAATGAATAGCTCCTTACATACAAAATACCCCTTTTAACCATGGGATCCCAATGTTCCATTGCATTGACACCTTTTGCCTTACACCTGTGTGATTTTCTCAGGAAACATGACCTTTATAATCAAGTCAGGCTGATCTCATTGAACTTGGAAATTTTCTAGGTTATTTTCAGGTTATCTGTTCTCAATCAAATATAGTCTAAGTCCACTTCCTCCATAGAAGAGTCTTTTTAAAATTCTCCTTGATTCTTGGTGAGTAATATATAATGTATCTTTGGGAGGACAAGGTCATTAAAGATTTGCCTGGTCATGTTACTACTGTACATAAAAAATAACTTTCAACACCATCTACAATCATCAGCCCTCTTTATCTTTGCTTTGTTGGTAAAGCCCTCTAGGAAATGGTACACATGTGGGCAATATGATAAGTTGTGCATCTTTGCTATCCATCAGTGTGCCCAGTAGGTTCCAAATGAATATTTATTGAATACCAGAACGAGTGAATTTTCATATCTTTGAAAAGGAGTTACTCTTTAATATTTATTCTTCAGGAATGTCAAGCTGTGTCTAAAAGTAATCGAGTGTGACAGCTGTTATATTTTCCTAAGCTTTTGTACCTTAAATTTTACATGCTTTCACATTCACTTTCAGAGAGCAAGTGCACAAAGCATCTTTTTCATGTTTGCAATGATCCCACATAGTCAAGACTGTCAGTGTGGAGCTATCACACACATTGACCTTGAAATCCCTGGGTACAATATTGGATGGTGACTCAGGAACAGACATTAATTTATTTTAGTGCTGAATATTGCCTCTGAGCTTCTTAATCAGGAGCAAAGAGGCTGAATACCTGGGGGACAGGTGTTCTGCACACATGGAAAGGCGACGCTCATCCCCTCTGAATACGTGATAACGGCAAGGAGAACGATGCTGAACAAGCACAGTGTTCGGGAGAACAGTGGGGCCATGGAAAATGCCACACGATCAAACTAATGAGAAGTCTCATCCAGCCATTCTGAAAATACTTATTAATTTCAAAAGTGAGGGGTTTTTTTAAAAGAGTTCGAATTAAGATTGCTTTCTGAATTTTTGGCTCTTTGTAAAAAGACAACATTGTTTTCTTTTCTTTTTTTTTTTAAAGACTTTATTTATTTATTTTTAGACAGAGGGGAAGGGAGGGAGAGAAGCATCAATGTGTAGTTGCCTCTCACATGGCCCCCACTGGGGACCTGACCTGCAACCCAGGCATGTGCCCTGACTGGGAATTGAACTGGCGACCCTCTGGTTCGCAGCCCGCGCTCAGTCCACTGAACTATACCAGCCAGGCTGTTTTCTGAATTAGGCTACTTATATCTACTGATATAAGGGTCTCACAAGGAGAGAGAACTGAGTGAACATAGCGCCAGGGACTGCGGGCCAGGAAAGAAGTTTTAAATCACTGGTTGAAATTAAAATAATGATTTTCCAAAATGAGAGTTCATGAAATGGGTAACATTTCCCATGTAAAAACTATTTTTGTAAAGTTTACTCTCCCTGTCACCACCATCCCAAGACATTTAATGTGGGTTTTGCGTTCAGCACAGTCCTGTACTAACTTCCCTTTGTTTCTGCCTCCATTTATTCAACTGCTTCTAAAAGTGTTTGTCGAGCTCCTACGCCATGCAGAGTTCTTTGCAAAGCCATGTTAGAGACAAAAGGAGAGCCAGATTGGTATTTATCCTGGAAGAGTTGTTACTTTCACGCTGAGGATGGCTCCGCGTTGTCCATCTGAAATGGTTGTAAATACGCTCGCCAGTTAGAAGAAAAAAATTACTTGATTCCTCTAGCTATTTTACCTATAATGGATGTTTTTCTAGCTGTCGTGTGGCTTGAGTTAATCAACTCCCGAGGAAAAATTAATAGGCTGCTTTTCCATTTGCAGAATTGGACACATTGAACATGCTTCTAAGTCCTTCAAAGTCTTTTTCTTCCCATTACTTTGCATAGAGTGAGGAAAGAAAAACAGTTTACAAAAAGAATTTTTCCCATTGTAGTAACATTTTAAAACTAGAATAATAGTTGAAATTGCCAGTGTTTTTTCTTTATCATATGAATTATTAATTTCTTTCATGAAATTAGAGCAAAATTATAAAAATTAAATATCCAAGCATTTTTGGTATAAAATACTAAATATGTATAATCACTTGATATGAGTTTTTATTATTAACTTCTTATTTCCTATGGAGAAAGTCTTTGTATTTTTTTAGATAACTTTCAAATTTGGAGGAAAACAATATACCTACAAGGTGTTGAGAGAGCAGTGTTTTTATGATAACATTCATAGAATTCATTTGATTAGATGAAATTATGTTACCAACAGTTCTGCGTCAAATATTTTCCTCAAGTATCAAAATAACTTGCAATTAAGGAGCATACTTAATTATCAGAGTTCATCATCCTTTGAGAATGCGCATTATTTCTGTAAAACCAAGTATGATAAAAAGATATGAATAAACATACAGTATATAAAACCCTGAATTTTTTAAAATTGATTTAATATTATTGAATTACCCAGTTGGAGTCAGATATGAATGCCTGTAGAAATGTTTATTAGGTGGTTGGAAAAACAAACGGGTTTTCTGAATACAGTACGCACAGTGAATACAGCACGGTGTTTTGTGCACACCTGTTGAGACATCTGCCCAGCCTTGATTACCTGAGGACTGACAATCCCACCCCAGCACTGGTGTCTCCTGGCTGTAGCTGGTTATACATGCTTTGCGTAGTTCAAGTTCTGTTTCTGTTACTTACTCAAACAAAATGTTACTAAAAAACCATGGAAGTGGTAGTTGGGGGTACAAGGGTCAGATCCCAGAAGTCCCTATTCAAACACCAAAAAGCTGGTAGCAGAAGGAAGTCCTCCCCAGTGTCCCCCTCCGACCTGGAGGACAGGCTCTGAACGAGGAGCACAGCTGGCTGTGGCAGATGGTGTCCATCGTACCACAGGTGGAACAGGACCCTGCGCCACTGGCTCGGGAGCACCAACGGCTCCACGAGGTGGCCTGCTCACTCCACAGCATTCTCTTAGAAAGAAGGAAGCCAGGCAAGGACTTTGGGTTAAATCTCTTTCTGCTTCCTCCTTTAGCCATTTGCACAGGTGAAAGGCTGCCACTTCAGGCACAGGTGGAGCGAGTTCTGCTGTCTGTCACCTCATACTATATAGGTGGCAGATATTTAGGCAGCCGTGAGAAATAATTGCTTCAGCATCCTAAGTGCCCATCAATAGAGGAGTGGCTAAAGAGGTAGTACATATATAGAATGGAGCATTACTCAGCCATAAAAAGGAATGAAACCTTACTACTTGTGACAGCATGGATGGACCTCGAGAGTATTATGCTAAGAGAAATAAGTCAGACCAAGAAAGACAAATATTATATGATTTTACTTATACGGGAATCTAAAGAACAAAATAAATCAACAAAGGAAACGTAAAAACAGCCTCCTCGATACAGAGAACAGACTGATGGTTGCCAGAGGGGAGGGCTGGGGCACTGGGTAAAAGGGGCGAAGGGACTGAGAAGTACAGACGGACAGTTACAGACTAGTCCCAGGGACGTAAAGGACAGGCTAGGAAATATGGTCAATAACATTGTAATAACTGTGCACAGGGCCACGTGGATACTAGACCTTCAGGGAATCACTTCATAAGTTATATAAATGTCTACCCCCTCTGCTATATACCTGAAATTGGCATAAAATACTATTGAACATCAAATGTAACTGAAAAACAAAAATAGAAAAATAAAAAGAAATAAAAATGAAAAAAAATGCTTCACGGTAAAGAACCTTCCTTCAGTACAAATGCAAGGGATGGCTGCAGCAGCTGACTGTTCCTGCCTTCTGCCAAGTGCCCTGCTCCTTGGTGCTAGTGAGGATGTTCTTCAACAGAAGGTGATCCCTTTGCATTAACCTTTTACATCTCCCTCTGGACTCAACCCCACATTATGTCAAAAGCCCACTGCCCTTCCCTACCATTAGATGTTCATCAGGTCAAGCCTGTGAACCCCAATTTTCCAGAAACTCAAATTTCAGGGAGAAGAGATGGAGGGGTGATTAACCATCTTTCCCAGACAATTCTGAGTTCCCATGAAAAGTGCCCCACCTCTGCTCCAAAGCTGGTCACACTCTAAGACAACAATAAAGATTGAGTTATACACTTGAACTCGACCCTGTCTGATGCACCCTTGCATGACCCTGGTCTAAGTCTAGGGTCTCTGCCTGTTGGGAAAGTGGTTGTCAGGGTCTATCAGTGATGAAAGGAAGAAAGCCCCTACTAAAGCACCCAACTATCTAAGTATGAAGAGGACCATGTGGGAGGAGCATCCTCATCTAACTCATAAAATTCTTTCTGGAAGACACAATGTTTGAATTGAGTTTTAAGGATGAATACCAATTTTGCAGATGGAATTGGCAGAGTGATAAAAAAAATATTCCTCACTGTAGCAAAGGCAAGTAATTTGGTATGACTAGAGCCAATGATCAAGTTTGGGGGGACTTCAGGCTGGAAATACTATGCCAATTTCCTGCTGGAGTTTGGAGGATGTCCTTGAAGGAGTTGGAATAGAAGAGTGACATAATACAATTAGGGATCAGACACTTCAAAACAAGAGCAATGTAGAGAATTGAGTAAAGCCCTAAGTTAGGAGGCTATTATACTAACTTAATAAGTAACAGAGTTTTGTAAATAAGACCACTCAGTGAGAACAGAAGAGAGAGATTTTAGATGGCCATGTGACAGAACTTGAGGGTAAGGAAGAGGGACAAGTGGAGGCTGGGGGTGGGGGGGGTACCAGCTCTTCCTGCGACTTCAGGGGCGATGGGCAGGTGTGGGGGAAAACAGCTAACATTCTAGTTTGGTTCAGCCACTCTTTGCAAATGCGTTGTTATATTTCCTAGCCTCTTCCTGTCCAGAATTTATGATCAGATGTTTCTCTGGAACATTAAGCTAGTGAGCCATGTTTATGTATTAGTTTTCTATTGCAGTATAAAAAATCATTACAGCCTTGGTGACTTAAAACAACACCCACTTCCCAGCTCAGGATTCCGAAGGTCCCAGTCTGGCATGGCATGTCTACACCTTCTCTGCTCAGGGTCTCACAAGACTGAAGTCAGGTGTCAGCTGGGTTGGTGTTTATATGGAGGCTCTGGGGAAGAGTCTGCTTCCTCGTTCATTCAGGTTGTTGGCAGAATCCAGTTCCTTGCAGCTATAGGACTGAAGTCCCAATTACTTGCTGGCTGTCAGCCAAAGGCGACTGTCAGCCTCTAGAGGCCACCTGCATTCCTTGGTACTCGGCCCCTTCCATCTTCAAAGCTAGCAATGGGGTGCTGAATCCTCTTGCTCTGAATCTCCCTGACTTACTCTTCTGCCACCAGCCAGAGAAAACTCTGCTCTTAAAAGGCTCATGTAATGAAGCACATTCAGATAATCTCCCATTTGCCATATAACAAATCACAACCGTGAGAGTAATATGAGGGGGACCCCCCAAAATGGAATTATCTTCTGGAGGCCAGGCCCCTTGTAGTACAGGCTTTCCCCACTAGGTGAGTGTTCTAGGAACCCATCTGTATCAGTGTACCAGCTGGCATTGTTGTGAGAAGCTGTGTTTGGCTGCACTGATTTTCTTTTGGAGATTCTTTCAATGTGCTTGCCCATTTCATGATGGGTGATTTACAAGCACACCTGCCCACACCGCACTGAGTGTTCAGCAGATTTTGATCAAAAACTACCCTCCCTATTCACCTGATCTCGCCCCAAGTGACTTTTCTTTATTTCCTCAGGTGAAAAAAGTCCTCAAAGGAAAACATTCTGTCGATGTGAAAGAGGTGAAACAAAAAACAGCAAAAGCACTAAAAGGCATAAAAATCTGATGAGTTCAAAAACTGTTTTGCACAGTGGAAAAAAGTCTTGATAGGTGTATTGCATCAGGTGCAGAGTACTTTGAAGGAGAGTGAAGTTTAAACATGTAAGAAAAAAATACACAATATTGTATGAAAAAATTCCAAGGTTTTTGGGGGGTCTGGTATAAGGGGACAAAGGTCATGGGAGCCGTTTTAAAAACTTGCCTACACGTCTTACAAGGATGGAACTAAGGAAGTGATTCTCCTCTAAGATTGTGGTAGCGTGATGAGGAATTTTAAATCTAGAGTAGAGAGTTGAATAAAAAGTCAGAATCAGAGAGTCAAAAGGAGAAGTCAAAGGGTCTCCAAAGAGAATGTCCAAAAACAGAAAGCGATATAAGGATCTGAACCCAGAACAGTAAGTGCCAGGAATATAAGAATCGAGGGAGTCCAGAGAAAACGGGAGATGGAAATCTAGGTCAAATACAAAGGTGTCTAACTTCCTCTTGGACACTTATTAAAATGACACAATGCTTTTGAAAATAGTGAAACTTTTATATGAACCCTTGAACTAGGGTAAGTTCCTCCACATGACTTAAATTCAAAGAGATGCAGTAGATATGGACCCAAATAAAACGAAGTAGAGGAAGTCTGGGGGAAATCCCAGAAAATTCCTCCATGTTTGAAGGCCAGGTGTTGAAGAAAAGAATGGGCCACAGAGCAAGCAGGAAGCATGTCACAGGGGACCAGAATCATTTGGAAGCAACAGTGCTGGGAGCCCAAGAGCATGGGCCAAACTACCTGACAGAGAACCGGAGGGCAGCTGGGCTGAAGGACAAGATGGGCGGAAGGAACAGGAAAGGCCCAACTCCACAACTTGTGCCTGAAATAGAGGTCTGACTACACCAAAAACTATATGTATGTACCTATTTTATACACATGTATGCATATATATAATACATACATAGATGTTATAAAATACACACGATTGTATATATTATATATATCTATGTGTATATATAAATATACATACATAGACATATATATTATATACATTATGTGCATATATAAAATACACACATGAATGTATATATTATATACATCCATGTGTATATAAAAAATACATACATAGATGTATGTGTAAAGTACTTGGCCCCAGAAGACAGCAACAATATAGACAAATGGAATTTATATACACATGGAATTTCTGAGAGACTAGAACAAATGAAATGAAAGCAAGGCTCAAAAAATAATAATAACAGCATAGCTAGTATGTACTGAGAACTTAGCTATTGTGTCCCAGGCTCTGTGCTAAGCACTAAACATATGCCATCTCTACTTGTACACGTTTCATTGTGTTTGGGGACAGTCACAGCCGTGTTGGTGATTCACACAACATTCTGCGTCTCACTCCTTCACCAGCTCACTTCTCTGAGCTGTCATTGTTACTAACCTTGGATGATACTATTTCAATCTCTTCTTTTGAATTTGCCTTGCTCTGTTGCCAGCTTGGTTGGGGAGCAGAGGGTTTCATCCACCTTTAATTTTCAACCTCGCTGAGGTGCTTTGTTTCAGACGTGTGTCTTGTACACTTCATCTCGTGAAATTGTGTTTTTAAACAATACTAGGCGTGAGGAGCTTTTTTTTCTTCCTCTCAACAGATTGTTTGCTCCGCTAACATTTATTAATCTGATCGTATCTTTGGCCTTAGCGCTATAGTTTATGTGTTTAATACTTCCATTGTCCTCTATTTTTCTATGGGATCAGGGTTTATCTATTTCGTTTTTGTGTTGTTTTCTGTTTATAATAAGTTTTCAGTGTTTAGATTTTATACCTTTGAAAAATATATTCAAACAACTTTACAAATTTATTCATCAACCTTAGACAGTATCTACAAACTTCATCTGAGGAAGATGAGGAAATTATCCTATGTGTCTCTCCAAATTTAAATACCCCTCCATAGACAGATTTGGTTGCTTATATTACTGTTTAAAATTATTCTGGTGTTATCTTCATGATTTTTATGCATTGAAGTAACACACTGAAACCTTCATAATTTGAATTATCAGCATTTGTTAGAATTTCCTAAGCTCCGTAACGAAACATGAGGAAATGAAATGAGCACGTGCCCCTATCTCTACTTCCTTCTGACCTGCTCAGGAAGTCACCACTTCATCATCTCTGTGTTGTTACTACTGATAACCTTCACACTGTCCTCTCGTGTCTTCCTTCCCAGGTGTTTAGTCTTGGTGCTGTGTTTAAACAGTCTCAGCCCTCACGTCAATATTCTCAATTTTCCACACCTGAAATTTGTATTTTTATTTATCTCTTATCTCTTGGGTAGGTTTCACAATCAAGTGGATATTTTTGCCAACAAAAGCTGAAGAGTACTATATTTCCTGAGTTCTTTTGTGCGTCAAAGTCATGTTTGTTTTCCATATATTTGAATGATGTAAGTGAATATAAAAATCTTGGGATATACTTTCTTTTCCTAAAGACTCTATAGTAATTGCCTCAACATTTTTAGTACTGTTGCTGTGAAATTTAATGCTAATTTGGTTTTTCCTTGATGTAGGTAAGTAACTTTATTTTCTGGTCTGGTTTTGTTGTTAGTTCCACAAGTATTAGTTGAGTGTCTACTGTGTAATAGGTGCTATTCTAACTGCTAGGTCCATGACAGGTTCTGGATTCTTTATGTTCAGCAACTTCACAGCGTAACTGTCCTAAGACATAAGGACATGGTTTGTACCTTCAATCCACAGAATTGAGTCTTCTTCTTAAAAAAAAAAAAAAAAAATGTATTGATTGATTTGAGAGAGAGAGAGGAAAGGAAAGAGGGGGATAGGGAGAAAAAGAGAGAGAGATCAATTTGCTGTTCCACTTACTTATGCATTCCTTGGTTGCTTCTTGTATGTGCCTGACTGGGAATCAAACCCACAACTTTGCAATATTGGGACCACAACTGTAGCCAACTGAGCTACTCAGCCAGGGCTGAGTGTTCTCTTATGCCTGTGAGTTTTTCTTTTTAACCTTTAAAACATTATGGAGAGCTCATGAATTCTGTTCTTATCTGTGTGGAAAAGCGTTTGAAACTTTTTCATTTCATGATTTAATTCATCTTCTGACATGTATTATCCACTTGCCTTTGTTCATGCTTTTTGTCCTCTGCTCAACCCACCTATTTTTTCTTTTTTTTTTTTCTGTCTTTCAAATATTTATACACTAGTCTATGCTAGTTTCTTTCTAATGATGGCTCATTTGTAAACGAGGGCAGCTCCATCTTACTCGGCTTTTGCTCGATAGTCCCTTGGTTGAGGAAAGAGCCAAGATCACAGGAGCCAAGTCTCAGCATTGTCCTCTCCGACGACCTTCTCCTCGGCTCTGCCATGCCTTTGCTCCAAGCACCTGTCTCCTCCCAATGACCCACATTCCTTCTGGAAGCAAGCAGAAGTTTCTGTGGCTCACGGCGCAGCCCCACCGTTCTCTGCGTGGTGACGTGCCATTGACTATCACTCACTCTGTGTCTTCAACTGACACTGAGCCACTGAGCAAAGCTGATTCCATGCCCACCATGGAAGTGCAGGAAGGCATGGAGGTTAAGAGCACAGGGTCTACAGTGAACCAGTAAAATTGGGATACTAATAGTACCCTCATCCTAGGCTTACTGAGAGGGTTACTGGGTTGGCACATGAAAACCATTTAAAGTAGTGCCTAGCACATAGTATGCACTCAATAGATATCAGCCATTATTCCTGTCGATATTATTATTAATGGCACTATTATTCCAATTATATGTGTCCAGGATGTTTCCTGCAAAGTTACTGGACTCTTCTCCTTCCAGTACCCTCTGGTCTGCCGTTCTTCAGTGTGGGACATGGAATCCCTGGTTTCCGGTGAGGGACAACTGGTGAGGCCCTTCCGAACTGCCCACCCTCCAGTGGAGAACTCCGCAGGGCGCGCACAGACTGTCGAGCATGAAACACCTCTTGGCATCCGCCTGGAATCGGGGCCAAATACCTCTATATTTAGAAGCAATTCTTCATAGTTTGGGGTTGTGCCTGCCTCCTGGTTTCATTAAAGATGGTCTCTTTTGTTAGAATTCATGTTGCTTTCAGTCGAAGTTAGAGAGTGGAGCTTAACACAATTATCTTATCTCTGCCATCTTCAAGCAGAAGCTTTTTTTTTTTAAATCCCAAAATATTTTTAAATAAATGAGAGAATGGTAAGCTTCTCTCTCCACTGAAGCTTAAATATGAGGACATTATAAGAAGGATTTAAGAGTTAATGCAGTGTTCATAAAAGGACAGTTTAAACCTTAAAATAAGTTCCTAAGGGAGATTATTAAATCTTACTCCAATTTTGTACTTGTGACTAAATATCTTTTTATTTAGAAAATGGCTTTTCATTAGAAATAGAAGTATAGTTATAAAATCTTGGTAAATACATTTCAAGTTGT
>VMDR010014379.1:0-23611 GCA_007922815.1 Macrotus californicus | reverse complement strand
GGTGGTGATGCTGAATTCTGATTCTATCTTGTTTGTATTGTAGTAGTAGGCAAATCTTACTTGCCGAGGTTTAAGATACAAACACAGCATGAAGAGGAGGAGAGGGAAAACCCATGGCATTGGATTGGAATTAAGTATATAATTTTAAATTCATAATTATGTATGATTGATTATATACCATATGTATTTTTAAAATGCCAAGCTCTGTTCACTGAAATGGCCCAGAAAAATAATGACACCTTTGTCTCCATGGCATGCCCAGAATTGTGTGTTAAATTGTGTCCCCCACAAAGATATCCTGAAATGTTAGGCCCAGATACCTGTGAAAGTAACCTAATTTGGAAGTTGGGTCTTTGCAAGTGTAATCAAATTAAAATGAAATCATACTGGGCTAGGATGACCCCTAAATTCAAAGTCTAGTATCCTTTTAAGAAGATAACATGTGAAGACACACAGACAGACAGTGGGAAGACTGTATGTGAAGAGAGAGGCAGATACTGAAGTGAGGAATGCCAAGAATTGCTGACAACCCCAGAAGCTAGGAAGAGGCAGAAGAGGATTCTTCCTTAGAACCTCCAGAGAAAGCAGGACTCTGCCGACACTTTGCACTCAGACTTCTAGCCTCCAGAACTGAGACAGTAAACTTCTGTTGGTTTAGGCCACCCAGTTTGTGGTACTTTGTTATAGCAGCCCTAGGAAACTCCTACATCCAGCAATCAAATCTTGGTGTCTAAATACCATTTGACACAAAAAGAATAGGAGCTTCTTAAGAAATACCTGATTCCAGAGACATCTTACTATGCCAGGAAGCAAGGATGTGCTAAAACATTAATGGGAATATGACAAAAACCCAGAAGCCAGCTTAAAGGGGCTCTCATTCATTAAATTTGGAAAATTTGAGTATTAGACAATATAA
The DNA here is from genome assembly GCA_007922815.1 of Macrotus californicus. Lineage (NCBI taxonomy): Eukaryota > Metazoa > Chordata > Mammalia > Chiroptera > Phyllostomidae > Macrotus > Macrotus californicus. The sequence continues at coordinate 22,695 of VMDR010014379.1, read as the reverse complement.
GGAAAAGTGATTGTCTCCATGATTGCCAGAATTAACTGGGAAGGGACATGAGGAACTTTCTGTGGTGATGAAATGTTCTATATATTAATAGGTGTGTGAGTTATATGAATGTATATTCTTGTCAAAAGTTATTGAACTGCATATTTAAGACCTGGACGTTGCACTATATGTAAATTATACCTCAATTTGAAAAAAATAATGATAGTAATGTGAGTATATTATAATATATTGAACTTAATAATTTTTTAAATTCATGAGTCCATAATGATACTAAAAAAATAAAAGCTGGGGGAAGATAAGCTCTTTTTCTTTCTACAGAAGAATGCCAGCTAGTAAATGTAGAAAGAATTATAGAATTAGAAAATCTCCATTTTTCAACCGCCAGTGTAAATTGTTGCTTCAGGCAAGGATAATCAATGGATGCTAAAACATTTAGTGCATGATTTGGAGATAAGGAAGTTGAATAGTCTCAAAGTATCACCCAACAGGTAAGGGGAAAGATGCCTTTGGAACAAAGAAATCTGGCAGACACCAACTTTACCAAGGCATCAAACCTAAGATCAGCAATAACGGCACAAGATGACTTTATGCTCTTCTTGACATGCTCTCACTGGGATGCAGACCACCTGTATATCGATGGCTGCCAAAATCCACTCATTTGAATTTCACCATGAGAAAGCATTCAGACAAATCCAAATCATCAGGAATTCTTCAAAGCCAGGGTCTAGATTCTACAAAAGGTCAGTATAATAAAAGACCAAACAAGGAAGGGAGACTGTTCTAAACAAAAGAAGATTAAAAAGACATGATAAATTAAATGCAATGCTGGATCATAGATTGAATAATGAAAAAAGAAGCTATAAAAGACATTGAATGTTACATCATGGAGAATTGGACATAGGTTATATGTTAGATAAAACTATAGTATCTTTGTTAAATATCCTGAGTGTGATCATTATATTGAAACTGTATAAAAGAAAGACTTTTTTCAGAAAAAAGAAAGAGAAAGAAAGCAAATGTGGCAAAAGATGTTAATGAGTGGTGAATCTATATGAACAGAATGTTGGTGTTTATTGTACGACTTTTTCTAATGATTGGTTCAGAATTTTTCTGAATAAAATGTTGGGGAAAATGTTATTTTTAAAAGAAAAAACTATAATTTTTCCTAAGTTTAAAAAAAAAATCTTTTTGTATCTTCCTGTCACCTTCTTGCCTTAATGCCCCCACCGTAGCTCACACCCTCACCGTATCATAGCTAGGATCATTGGAAATGTCACCTCTTCTTTCTCTAAAATATTTCTAAATGGAGCTTTTGTGAAGACACACCTCTGCACAAATTTTTCCAATAGGCCCAAGTTGTCCTGGGGCTAAATTCAAAACACTTTAGTAGTTTCATTAGTTCTGAACCTACGTTTCAAATCACTGCCCTGACATTTCAATGTGGAAACTGCAGTAGCCTCAAACTTAACCCATCCCGTGCAGAGTTGGACCCCTCCCCCTCCAAACTCGGTTCCCCTGCTGTGCTTTCTATTACTTAGTGGCCTCACCATCCTCTCAGTCACCCCAGCTAGCCTCAGGCTGCCTGTTATTCATACTCTACACCAAGTCCTTAAAGTCCACTGAATTCATCCCATTGTTAACCTCTTACATTAGACCTTCACCATCTCTAAGCTCTGAGTCTATGATATCGCTACCAAAGGGTCTCTACTGATGGAGGGCAAAGAGAAAGTAAAGACCCTGACTGATTATTGCCTTTTTCATCCCCTTCTTCTTCTCTCCAAGTAGACTTGTGAGAACTGTCTCTCAGAAAGAAGGCACAGCAAAGCAGTTGTTGCTTAAAGTCTCAGAGGAGAAAAGTGCCACACTGTGCATTGTCTCTTCACCTGGGATCCCAAATACTCAGTGTGACCAATGAACAAGGAGATGAAGAAAAAACAAATAAAAACTTCAGTCATAAAGCCTATTGCCCTAATTCTAATTTCAGAAAGCAGGGCAAAAACCCAGCTGGAACGTTTCAACTATTTGAAGAGAACAGGCTTTGCCTGCCTTGCAATCATTGCTTGCTGCAGTGTGCCTAGTACTCACGTTGCTTGTGTGGGCAAAAGCAGGTTGGAATTGTGCTCCATCTGGCCACCCACTACTGGCTACTGCATTTGAAGACAGATGCTCTAAAGCTGGGACTGACAAACTATGGCCTGCCATTCAAATGTGGCCCATGCCATTATTTATAGCCCACCAAGTAAGAACAGTTTCTACATTTTAACGAGTTATTTTAAAGAGAGAGTATGTGAGAGAGACCATATATAGCCTACAAAGCCCAAAATATTTACTATCAGGTCTTTACAAAAAAAAAAAGTTTTACTCTAAGATAATAGAGACATAAGTTTGAATTCCATTTCTTACCTTCAATAGCAATGAAACCGTAGGCAACTATTTAACCTCTCTCAGTCCCAGTTTCCTCACCTGCAGATGTAAATGAAACACTTCCATTCAGGATATTGAAGGAATTAAGTGAACTAATGTTAGTAATCTATTTAATATAATTCTTGGTATATAAGTACTCCATAAATGTTACTTATAATTGTAACAGAGAGCCCTGATCAGGTGGCTCAGGTGGTTGGAGGATTTTCCCATACACCAAAAGGTTATGGGCTCAATCCTCAGTCAAGGCACATACCTAGGCTGAGGGTTTGATACCTGGTAGGAGCACGTATGGGAGGCAACTGATTGATGTTTATCTCTTGTACTGATGTTTCTCTCTCTCTCTCTCTCTCAGATCAATAAAAACATATCCTCTGGTCAGAATTAAATATATATATATATATATATATATATTTATATATATATAATTGTAATAGAGAAAAATTGTTACTTTAAACAATCACATCTGTCTTTTAAAGAAGAAGACATAACTAATATTAGAGGGGATCTAAATCCTTATACAGCCCCCTTCTCCTGGCTGAGATTAATGAGTGAGAACGAAGGGAAAGATGAAAATTTCAAAGCTTCTGCCAGTTATCCCAGGCTACCGAAGAGGAGATTTGAAATACATAACCTACATTTAGCAGAGCATGTCATCGAGTTTCTGCATACATAGACAGGGGCTTTGAGCTGAGCAGGGATGGGGAGGAAAGGTGACCTACACAATAAAGGGGGTAGAACTGAGTTTGAGACAGTGAGTCAGGCTTCCTGTCAGTTCATGAGAGCAGATTGAGCTCATGATAAGCTCTCCCGCTTTACTGAACTCATAGAAATAGAAGAAAAGGTAAAAATAGCAGAAAAATAAATATATACAAATTCATTTTCAAAAGCAAGAAACAGAACTCTCAGGAGAGTGTAAAACAAAATGATACCCCTAAAAGAAAGACGAATGAAATCTTGCCATTTGTGACAACATGGATGCACCTTGAGGGTATTAAGCTAGGTGAAATAAGTCAGACAGAGAAAAACAAATACTGAATGACTTCACTTATATTTGGAATCTAAATAACAAAACAAATGAATAAACAAGGCAAAAAATCCCCCACGGAATCGTAGATACAAAGAACAGATTGGTGGTTGCCAAAGGTGAGGGGAAATGGGTGAGGGGACTAAAAAGTACATACAAAATTAGATTTTATAGTTATAAATAAATGCCATGGAGATGTAAGGTACAGCATGGGGAAAATAGTCAATAATATTGTACTGATTTTGTAAAGTGACATATAGTAACTAGACTTATGCTGGTGAACATTTTGCAATGTGCACAAATGTTGAATCACTATGTTGTACAACTGACACTAATGCAATAGTGTGGGCGAATAGTTTCTGAATGAGGACAAATCAATATGGTTCCTTGGGACAATTCCTGAGATAGGGTATGAGTTAAATAAAGAAGAGAAAGATCTCACTGCACTCTATGGTGACAGAAGGCTGGGTGGTGAACGTGTATTGCTGAGATTCCCCAGTAAAGACATACTATTTCTAATAGTGGGATAGAAAGGAATAGAGACAACAATCTTGGCTAATTCAGTAGCACATATTATTGGAGTAGATATGCTATGATTTTCCCAATCACGGAGATGATATCGGTAATCAAAGAAAGGTAGGTATCAATTCAATTAACGATGTCCAGGAGACAATGAGGCTCCAAAAGCCACTGCTCCTTTTACTTAACTGTACCAGGAATTGAAGGATGATAATGGTAAGATTTCCAAGGAACCTCATCAGAAGAGGCTCATTCCACTCCCCTTCCCTTGAGGGAAAGATTGGGCAAGATTCAAAAGAACTAATAACCAAAAAAAATCTGATTTTATGCATATCCTAATCTAGTGATGCTAAGGGCTTCTCAACCCAAAGAGCCCCGGGAGCCAAGCATGAAGAAATGTAATATACTAACACGAGATAACCTGGGACAACCATAGGATAATTTATCCAGTCATAAGAAATCCTAGAAGGCCTTAGGAAAGCCAGGCACAACTTGAGTACAACCTTTCTGTGTGTCTGGTCACAGAACACCTGCACCAATAGGGGTAAAACAATGGCATTTCTTGACAAAGACTATCGCCAGAAGCTCTGGGACAAACCAGGCATGAGTTAATAATGAACTTCCTTCAGGCCCCACAAAAAGAGATGCCACTCATTGGAAGCAAACTTAATACCAGAAATGAACAAACACTCTGGACAATATCATAACAAAAAGTGGTGAGAAAACACCACCAAGGGTGGTCAGGATTTTCGAGGCTGGTGGATTAAAACACAAGCTGCTGTCACTTGCCTGGGTGCCATAGGCACTATGGCATCTCAAGTCTAAAGATGAAAAGACTTCCAGATCCTGTTCAGTCACATTTCTCCTCTCCCAGGGACGAAAGCATCTTCAACAGAGAGGAAGGCGCATTAGAGCTGAGGGAGAACTTGTCCTCTACTCTGCCCGCTAGCCTGGAGCACCTCCCAGGTCCCTGAGAACCTTGTTCGTGGTGTCCTTGCTGAGAAGCACATTTTGATGATGATGACGATGTTGACGATGATCTCATGGATGAAACTCATAAGTATTTCATTGTGAAAGCCAGTTTCCAAGATGGCTGCAGTGATCCTATCCCCCTGGTAGAGTCCCTTCCCATGCTGGGCAGTCCTATCTTGTATAGCCAATAAGATGTTGCAGAAATAATTATATGTGCCTTCTGAAACTTGGCGATAAAAGACATTTCTCCTTCTTAGATTACTTGCTCTGGGGAAAGGCAGCTGCCAAGCCCTGAGGACACTCAAGCAGCTTAGTGGAGAAGTTCATGTGGCAAGAGGCTGAGGGCCCTGCCGTCGGCTAGCACCAACTTGCCAGCCACTTGCACGGCGTCTTGGAAGTAGGTCCTCCATCCCAGTTAAGCTTTTAGGCAATAACCGCCCCAGGTGACATTTTGACTGCAACTTCGTGAGACACCCTGAGCCAAAACCACCCCACGAAACTGCTCCCAGATTCCTGACCCAGGAAAACAGTGAGGGATCAAAAAATATGTATGTGTGTTGTTGTTTAGTTTAATTTTTAATTTGCTACACAGTAATAGGCAACTAAAGCCCGCAAAGATAGAAAGCAAGCAAGTTGCTTAGAAGATATAGGTAAAGCACATAAGCTGTGTGAAGTGTACATGATGAGTAAGTACATAGTTATGAGACATATGCAGAATCCATGATCTGCTAATTACAAATGATAAGTTAGTAGCCTGTATGACATGCTAAAGACATACAGAGTAAATGGAACGTATGGTGAAACAAATAAGAACCCTACTTGTAGAGAGGCAGTAGTGAAAAGAACAGTCATGATTGTGCCACCTATGGGGTGACAGCTTTGTCAGCCCTAAATTAGAAACTCATTGGTTGATATCCATATGGTCTCCTTTCGGCCACATGTGCTCTGAGCAAGAAATGCAAATAACACTCTCGGCGGTTCAGGCTAATTGGCAAGCTATGCTTGTTTTTGCCCCTGTGTTCCTTCTACAGAGAGCAAATTCATGCTTTGGCCCAAGGAAACTTCTGGGCACTGCTCAAATCTTCCTGCACAAATCTCAGTTCTATCTTCATAACCGTGCCATCAGCGGGCAAGGCTGACACAGCCGGGGGGAGGGGGGGGGGGCGGAGGCGACCACTGCATCAGGGTGATTTCCCACGTGACAGGAACCTTGGGAAAATCACTTCACTCCTCTGAGCCTCAGTTTTTTCATTAAAATAAAGTTGAGCTAGGGCTACATACTGGACAGTGCTGTAAAAACAAATGAGATATTTGTGAGAAGGCATAGCAGAGTGCCAGGTATAAGGCAGGACTTGCCAAAAAATAGTCCCTCTGCCTTTGTGTGAGCCTGTACATTTTGTCATTCATATCCTCATAGAATTGTCACAGGGACTAAATAAAGTAACATTTCTAGCACAGGGATTGACACACCACAGATAGTCTATCAATTTTAAGTTTCTATCTTCTTTTCCTTATAAATTAAAAAATAATAAAAAAGAGTATAACAGCTGCCTCTGTGATATAATTTCAAAAACGTGGGAAATCCCTCTGTCCTTACCACAGACTCAGTTACATCCCTCACCTACTTCCCCTACACCCATTCCTTTGAAGGGTTAGAGCGTTAGTCTCGTAATGGAGAATTACAATTCATCCTGAAGGAGGAAGCCAAATGACTTAAATTCACCCCTAAGACACAAACGATTAACAATACATCCTTGCACAGAGCAGAAGAATTTATAGGGAGAGAGAGGAGGGAGGAAGAAGACAGGGTTCAAAGGAAGGACATTCAGAGGTGAGAGACCAGGGAAAGCTCTTCGGAAGGAGGTCCTGGATGTAAAGGCCGTAACAAAGACACACTTAGCATGGCAGGTCGGCCCAGAAAGGGCCAGGAGGCCAAGAGAGCCCCTCCCAAAGAGGACCTCCCCTCATACAGCCCCTCCCTCACACAGACAGCCCCTCCCAGAAGATGAGGGTAGGCACCCTCAAGGTTACAGAGTCAACAGGAAAGACAAGAGCATAATCTGCAGAAAGGAAGTAAAATAAATTTATATAGTGCACCTCCTGAAGAAAAGGCCACCACCTTTTTCTTTCTTAGGGTTTCTCCTTGGCCTCAGGAGGAGGGAAGAGGGTTGTGGGGTTTGTGGCTCAGGTTGGAAGTGGCCCTCTAGTGGGTCCGGGAGCAGTTTGGCAGCCAGGGAGAGAGTAGAGTTCAGTGAAAAGTTCCAATTACAGATTTTAGCTTCACACCTTGTTAAGGCTGTGCCCTGGCCTAAGTCACGTCTTAGTCATAGGCACCAGAGTAGAATAGAGATCATCACACACAAGCGGAGCAGATTCACCTGGAAACTGACCAAGTTAAGTGCCCCCACCCTCACTTCGTGGCTCCCATGTGCAGTGTTCTGGGGGAGGGTGAATTGCCAGCGGGGAGTCTTTCGCACATAAGTACTTCCAATAACTGCCTAGTGTGATCTCAGAGGAGACCTGAATTTCCAAGGCTATAGTCATTTTGTATGTGTGTGCTTCATTTTGTGTCACACTAAATGAATATTCACTTTTATATCTAATTTTATATTTGTATTCTTTTTCTGAAAGCCCCTTTCCCCTAAATTGTGCCAGCTTCAGATCTCACAAAACCTGGACCACCCCTAAAAGACCTCAGGGGGTTGTTTTGTGGATTAAATGAAGTAGACACACACACACACACACACACACAAAGATTGGCACAGGTAGCTGGAAATAAATGCTTATTAAATCTGTGTTCTGAGGTCCCTGTTCAGCACCTCTCTAGGCAGGGAAGGTGGGGTAGGAGAAGAAAGGCAGTCAAGAAACGCCCACCCCCCAGGCTGAGGAGCAGACTGCACAGTTGGCAGGGAGCCTGGCACTCTCGAACCAGGGCCCCTCTGGTCAGACAAGGCCAGATGATGTAGCGACTTGATTCCGTGGGTAAACATCCAATGCATCTTGCTGGAGGCCCCCAGCCTCGTATTACTGTTGACACAGAACAGATACCCTTTCTCTAAACCACTGTATGTATTTTAGCCAAGTGTCCTCCATAAATCTCCCATCCAACCACCAGACTCTCTGGCTGCTACAGAAGTGACCAACTACAAAATAGCCTAATAAGGAGTGTGCTGCAGACACTAGGATATCTCCATGTGAAAGGTGAATTGAGGGCACTGACCAGGAAACACTGATGTGAGACTTTCTGAAATGGAAGGCCAAATTGGGATTGAAAGTGGCTTCAGCTAAAATAAGGTTCTCTTCAAAAACCATGTCTCAACCAGGGGACCAGGTCTATGAAATACAGATTCAGTTCAGCTGGGGTTCAGAGAAAATTCTGATGTCCTGGTACGGTAGTTCTAAGAAATATGTACGCTTGGCTGCAGTTCCAACTCATTCTTCAATAGGGGGGTTTCAGAAGAAAAAGAGAAAACAACTTTGTAATCACTTTGTGGTTCCATAAATTAATATTAGGGCTGGGTTCAGAGCTCAGCAGTGTTGTGTGGTAAGCTGTGGTTTGGGGTTCATGGTCTGGCAGATGTCCCTGGTTGGAAGGCCTTGCAACGTAGAGAGCTGTGGCTGGAAAAGTGCACGGGAGCAATCTTTCTCCCTGCAGTAGGAGCTAACAGCTGAATCCAGGTCCCCTGGACTCAGCAGGAGGCAGTTCAGAAATGGTTCCCCCCAGCTACAGCTTTTGGGCCTTTATTATTATTACTTTTTCTCTGCAATAGGTGTATCATAAATAGCCTAGTCCGAAGTAGCTGTTATTTTAAATAGTAATGAAAAAGAGTGAGAGTTCCCTTCAGGGAATGGAGTAGGGGAGAGGGTGTCCTTATGTTTAGATATTCTGGACTTGATTACAAATCCTAGAGCTTGGCTGCTCTGTGGGGAACCTTGCTTCTCTAGGCTTGCCATTTTGACATGATTAACTGACTACTGCCATCTAGTGGATTTGGAGGACTTTGATGATCCAGCCCCAAATGGACATGAAGTGGGCATTGATTTGCAAGAAGCAATGCTTAATTACAACGGCAGATCTTAGGATGGCCTGTAGGTAGGATTATGGATCCATCACCCTGGGATATCTCTGTACATAATTTCTTCTCTTTGACATAGATTAAAAGAGAAAAATGAGAAGTTTAAAAATCTGGTGCCTGTGGGTCATCAATGTTCTGATGTTCGTTTGGTAGTTGAATCAAAACTGCCATTCAGAGCCTTATAAAGACTTCGCCATTGTTAATGCTGTGGATAAGAGTCTTGCTGCTCTGTTTCAAGCTCTCCGTGCAGGCCACAATGGCCAGATCAGACTCTGGGCATAGCTTGCGTGAAGGGAGAAAACCCTTAGCTGGAAAACAGGCAGCTGGGTCCCTGTAGCCATTCTCAGATGGGCTGTTCCACACCGGCCAGGCAGCCCCCAGGGCTCAGCTCCCCTAGCAAAGGGTTTGTCCTTATATGGGGAAGAAAGAGAAAAGGGGCCATGTCTAGACCATAGAACTTCCCTCTGTCAAAGCTTCTGATTACTTGGGGTGGTTGTTCGAAGGACAGATGAGTAGATGTTTGGGGACAGAGGCGATCAAAGAACTGCTGATCTGGAGTTTTCAGAGAGCTTAAGAAAGGAGTCAGATTAACTACACAAGGAATCAACAAATGCACTGAAGTTGGTATTTAAAACGGACAAGAAGCCTGGTGTGGCCTAAAACATTTGAACCAACAACCACATTGGGATGTAAACTAAATATATTCAAAGTATTTGGAGGAGGTCTGTAAAGATTTATCAGTTATTGTAGCTTCATTTTCTCCTAGGTTGCAGCCTTTCCCTGGCCTAGTGAGGCTGTGAGGTTTCTGTCCAAAGCTGGGAATAGAAGCAAATCACAATCCCCCAACCTCAACCCAGGCTTCAGTTTCCTCATCCAGAAGATGAATCGGTAAGATCGACCACCCCTCAGATCTCTCCCTGCTGAATTTGAATTCTTCAAGTCTACATTTTTTAATGATGTTTATTCAAGTTTCTGCTGAAGTGCACACAAGAGCTGAGGGTGGACTGAATCTTGGCTTTTTTGCTGTTATGTGGAATGTCTCCCAAAGGGTGTTCATGCAGAAGAGGAGGTTGATGGGGCTAGAATATAAACTCAAGTGATTACCAGGCACAGTGTGTTGAAACAATTTTTGTGGAGAGAATCTACTGGATAAGACAGTGTACCTGGGTTCCAGCATGCGTCTCACTCATGTGTGACCTTGGCAAGTCATCCATTCACTTAGACCTTGCTTTCCACATCTAAAAAATGAAAATGATAACCCCCTATCCTATCTCACTCTCAGGATTGGTGAGAGAAAGAGAAAGAGAGAGAGACATAGACAGATACAAGAAGGGCTTCTTTACAAAGCTCAATATGAATTTAAAATGCCATTTTTCTGTTTAGGTTAGGTTAAATCTATTTAATATTATAAATGTCTCCCAGATGAAACCTATCAAACAAACAGCTGAATAATCCGTGCCTGACAGATCATAGAATTTACTTTTGAAACAAAAGCTAGGCCAAGCCTGGGATAAATCAGTCACTCTAGCCAACAGGAAAACTGCCCCTTCTTTAGGCCTGGACCTTGCAGTCCTTGAAGCTTTGTTGCCTGGGGCTGGAACAGGGAGATGGAGAAAGAAGATGGCCTGGAAGCCACGGGCATACTGCTTTCTGAGGATGGCAATGAGGAGAGCTGGAACTCACATTTTTACCTGGAAGATCTGACTACTGCTTCTCTACCTCCACTGTAAACCTCGCCATGAGAAAGCAAAGAACCAGAAAACTGCAAGATGTGATTCATAATTGTCAATAACATTTGTGTCATTTTGATGCTCTAACTCTATTACGTTAATTGCTTTCCTCTCTACACTTTATTTTAAGGTGTACATTAATTGATTCCCAACTGTAATCACAATTATGGTGAGTTATCCTGATTAATGGAAGATGTGATTAATAGGTAGGAAGGTGCAACTGTTTCTCCTTCCCAGAGAAAAGATGATGTATACTATCATAGCTCCATTGCATTTTCCCCAAGAATTCAGAGCTAATGCATAGCCATCAATTACCAACTTCTATTGTTCTGCCCGGTTGACTGGACACAATTTCCATTCAGCCTGTCCTGGTTCTCCTTGCCCACTGACTGCTCATGCTTTCTTGGGGAACTCTCCTATTCCAGACGCCCATTGTTCCAAAGATAAGAGAGATACTAGCATGTCAGCTCTGAATTCTGAATCATGACTTCTGGTGCAGGTAAGATGGGTGAGGTGATGAGTGTGTACAGCCAAGGCCAGATCCAGAAAGGACCTCCTAGTAGGAGGCAAAGGAGAAAGACTATTGCTCAGGGGTGTACTTCAGTGCCTAGCATCATATCTGGCACACAGTAGCTCTTCACCTCAAGGATAGGGGAATAAAGTTTTTCTTTCCTCCTTATGCCCTTTTGCTATCCCAGCTCCCTGGCTGCTGGTTGCCCCATGGCGTTCCTGGACTCCACTCCGCCACCCACCCAGCCTCGTGCTCCTGAAGAGGAGGTGCCTCTCCACACCCTACCGTGCTCATCTGTCCTGTATCATGTTCTATCAGTGCCTGGCTGGGAGACAGGGTAGCTCATCTACATGTATAATTAATACAAACCAATGTACTAATTGGTTTGATAGCTAATGCTGAGATAATGAACTCTCCCCAGTAATCCTGTAACAGGAACCTTGAATGCTGGTCTTTACGACTCCACACATGGGTTTCCACATTCCTCCTTCTCCAGACAGCATCCCCTCCTGCCCAGCCCTGCCTCCTGCTTGGCCCCTTCATATGCCAGTCACAGATGTCCTGTAACTGAGTCACCTATTGATTCACGCATGTGTGTGTGCGTGTGTGTGTGTGTGTGTGTGTGTGTGTGTGTAAGCTTCAGGGTATTTGGCACAGAGAACTAGAAGCTTTGTTTTGAAGCTGGAATGCCTGACAGGCATGGAGGCTTCCCTCGGAGTATTAGTTTACTTAGGATGTTTGAGGAAGGCCTCTCGTAGAGAATTTTTGTGGGGAGTTTATGTTTGCAGTCCATGGAGAGTGTCCAAAATTCATATTTCCGTGCCTTTCCCAGGGGCAGGACAGCCTTTGCTCTGTCATCTATCTGGTGAGATTCTACTCACCCCTCAGGGGTCAGCTTTAATGTAAGATCTTCACAGCCTGAGTGCACCTCTGGCCAGGCAGATAACACCTTCCTCCTTGGGGCCCTGAGGCGACCTGGCCCCACCTCTACCCAGTCCACATAGCGCAGAAGTACCACAACCTTGTACCCCAGATGTCTGTTGTCCCACTGCTGTGCCAGAGAAATGTCTGGGCCCCGGCAGACCTTAATGCCCAAAGACAACCAGCAGAGGGGGTGAGTGGGGGCTGAAGTCCAGCCTTCATTCCCTGCCTGCAGGAAAGAACCTTTCTTTCCTATAAATACAGAGCCCTGGCCCTGGCTGAGCCAGCCCAAGGCTGCATTGTTTCCTGCAGAGCCTGGAAACACTGATGAGCTCACAGCAGCCCCACTCTGGTTCCACAGGCATGATTTTATTGACATGACCCTTGGATGTGACCTCAGTCACTTCACTGGTTTTCATGATCACATTTAGCATTTTGTGGCTCTTTTGTAGACTTCACTGCCAATTTTACAGGGAGGAAGATGGAGAGTTCTGCATCTTCTGTATTGTAGCACACAAGCTCACTCATCCACTGGCCCATTAGTGTTCTCCCCACAGTGGGTCCCTGCTACTTGGAGCACAGCCAGGCCCCTTCTTCCTGGCCCAGCCCCATGCAGCGACACCCCCAGATCCTGTCCCATACCTTCTTCCTCCCTACACCCATCTCATGATCTAAGACCATTCCAGCTCCTACCTCCAACTTGTAAGCTCTCTTCCATCACAGCTCGGCAAACAAGCTTTAGCTGCTAGGAGGCACCTTTCCCTGTTTTACTCTTTTCTCCCAGGCCCCACCCCCAGACTATAAGAAGTTCTTAGAAATATCATTTTGTTATAATTTATGAGTTAATTTGTCCATTAAAATATTGGTTCCATGAGGGCACAGGCTGTATATTACTTGTCTTTGTTTACCTGGTCTGACTTAGATTCAAACCCCAGCCCCTTCACATACTGGCTGTGTGACCTTGGGCAAGCTGCTTAACTTTTCTGAGCCTCATTCATAAAATAGAGGTGATAATCTTGCCTACTTCAGAGAGTCCAAAAACCCTCTCATTCAATTTTGAGGACTGAATGACATGATGCTCACACAAAGAGCTTGGCATATAGATGTTTGATGGATGTTATCATCAGTTTGTTACTAGGACCAGGGCTGTACTCTCCCCCACATACATGGAAGTTGCCATCATGCGTAGGGTGATGTTAGGTCCATCCCCATCCTCCCACCACAGTCACCATTAACAAACACTCAAATGACTTCTAAGAGAAAATTATACCAGATATGTGCTTATACATAGGACCCAGGAACTGCTTCCTGTGAGCCCAGCTCTTGCCCACATGTGTTGGTTTAGTCCAGGCTTGTACATTTTAAGGATCTGTAGCTGCTGGTTATTCCTTCAGCCTCAAGGCCTTGCTATTATGGTTTCAAAATAGCTCAGCCCTTCTGGGCATAGGAAGCTGTAGGTTAGGGCCTGATGGGCGGTTAACAGACATGTGTAGTATGTATAAATGAAAATATGTGACCTCCTCAGCAGAACTGAGATTCAGAGCTGTGGCCACGTGCTGGAAAAATTATGTTACAAGTTGGGTCCCTTTAGCAAGGGCCTTTCTCTGAAGGTGCCATGGAGACAATAGACACATTTTCAATTTGGTTCAGTTCCACAGATTTTTATTCAGCTTCTACTAAGTGCCCAGCACTGTGGCAGACAGTCTGATGAGCAGCCTTCTGTGGCCACAATAACGATGCACAGCAATAACAACAGCACAGCGTCTGAGATTTCTTTCTCATGAGCAAGATTCCTTTCTCATGCATCTGGGTGATCCGGGATCAGCTGGGCTAAGCTGAACTTGGTTGCCGGGCTGTGGGGACTATCGCATATATGATTTTCATCCTCTGTGGATCCATCAGCTTCTCCAGGAATGTTCTTCTCACATCCTTGGCAGAGGGGAAAAGCTCAAGCCCAGCCATACAACCCTCTGCTTTGTCATATACAGTAATATTCCATCGACCAGAACAGTCACATGGCCAAGCCCTAAGTTAAGGGGCAAGAAGGTCTTCTCCTACTAGAAGGCCAAAGCAAGTGCACAGCCAAGTCTAAAATCTATAGAGCAGGGAACGTACCAACACCAGTGAGATACTGGCAGACGTGAATATTTCCACACAGTAATTTCGTCGACCGCTTGCCCTAGTCGTGACTGAGTGTTAAGGAGAGCTTCACCTGAACCCAGAAGAGAGTTCAGGCTTTGCCAGAAAGAAGAATTGAGTGTGTAATGTGGTTGTGATTTTTATGTTGTTGTTGTTGCTTGCTCATGTTTAGTTACACTGGGGGCAAACAGATCAAGGAAGAAGCAGGGCTGGTGGTCAGAGCTGGTGTTTTGATTCTTTCTCTGGATTCTAAAAGTATCTCACTAGCAACACTCAGGTTACAGCTGTAAGTTTTCAAGCAGTGAGGTGCTGTATGAAGCTTCAATTTCTCATTGAAAGTGGTTGTTTTATCCTTTCCAATTTAGAGATCATTCTCTTTGATAAATTTAATCAACTGTTTTTGGCCCGGGTTTCCTGAAAGTATAAGCAAAATGTTGTATGCAAGGTCCATAGTTGCATCAGGCTGTCAATAGGCCAGTGACTGGCGCAGGGGAAGCTATTCTGGCCTTCCACAAAAAGGGTAAAAGGGAACTCCAGAAAGAAACAAGAGCTCAAGCTGACTCACAGGAAGGGCCCGGACTAGATCCCTCAGGAGATGGTTGCTGAATCCTTATAAAATTAAGTGGGATCCCATTGTCTGTGGTTCCATTCAATTTATCCAAGCCAAATTTACTTATTTCCTTTTGGTAAGTCTAGATTTCAGCAAGAATTTGGCAACAACTCCTGAAATACTCTTGCAGTCAAGCTACAGCTATGAGCAATATAATAATACAGTTAGGTCAACTCTTAGTTACTCAGAGTGCTACTGAGAAAACGTTGATGAAGGTCACTCTCAAGGCCTGCCTCTGGCAAGGTGCCTGGCACTCTGTCCTTGGCATTCCCTTATCTGACAGTGTTATCAATTACATAAATGAAAAAAGAATCAGAAGACTTGCTAATCAAGACTGTGAGTGACACAGAGCTGGGAGGATCACTTAGAACAAGTGTGAACCCACACTCAGAGCAATGGGCTGCAAGTGATAGAGTACATTTAACAAAGACTACCACAAACCCCCAAATTTGGGCCCTGGGGCGTGCAGGCTGTGAAAGTCGTGTGCCCTGAACATAGCTGTGGCAGAGGAAACACCCTGGGTTTCCGAGAAGCTTCAGACTCACATGAATCCAAAGGGTGGCACAACTCCCCAGAGAGCTGATAAAATCCCAGAGGCTGCATCCACAGCAGTTATGGTTCAGATCAGAGAAAGTCACAGTCCTGCTGGACACAAAGTTGACTCAGGCACTTCTGTCACCTCAGAAATGACCAGGGTTCACTCGATTTTCTGGTCAGCTAGACAGACATCCTCCTTTTCTCTCATTTCTGTCCGATTTCCCTTCCTGAAGTTCTACCCTTGGGCATAAAGGGCATAATTTTTGATTTTGCAAGTAAGCATCTCATGCATTCAGCAAATGTTTATTTAGCACCTTTACACGTAACACCTCATTCCATACCGGGGGGTGGGAACCAAGACAAATGCCAAGCTCCTCGGGTTGGGGAAACTGCACAAACACAAACATCACAGTGTGAAAAGTGCTAAAATGGGAGTGTTCTCGAAGCACTGTGCTAACCCTGATTCACCCCAGGGCCACAGGGGGCAGCTTGGTGTTTTGGAGGGAATCAGCCCTGAGGTAATCACATCCTTGGGACCAGGCACAGAACCTGGCACATGGTCGATATTTAATGAGTGATCGATGAATGGAAGGATGGGCAGGGAGACAGTCTGCAGACTTGCAAACAAGTCCCAGCTCTGCCGCTGCCAGCAGGTTGAATTAACTCACTGAACCTGTTTCTTCATAAGTAACATAAGGAGATGGTCCTCCTCTCCCAGGTTGCTTTGCAGATCTAATAAAATGGAATGGGCTAACTGACTTAAAGTGTCCATAATGCTCGAAGGCACCTGGGACTTCATAAAGATAAACTTTAATATCCACGTCCTTCTGACTCATGGGATAGTGAGATCATATTTGGAGTATTCTGGGCATCACATTTGAAGAAGAGCATTCACAAATTATAGAGAAGAGAACAAAATGAAGAGAGGCTTAGGAAGCAGAAAAGACTGAGGGGTAAAGGAGGCGAAGACCGTTTAAGGGGCTTCCTTGGTGAAAGGAAGCGGCCTCATCCCATAAAGCCCCAGAAGCAGCGCCAAAGGGGGTCAATTCCAGCTCAGGCACTAAAGACCATCGGACAGTCACAGCTGCCAAGACCACGGTGAGCTGCCTCACCAAGCAGGGAGCGGCTCCTCGCTGGAGCTTTGAAAGCAAAGTCTGGAGGAATATCTGCCCGGGGGGTGTCTATACGGTCACCTGGTCAACAAGGTATTTGTGGAGTACATACTATATGCTGTCAGCCTGTTCTAGGGATCTTTGGATTTAAAAGGAAAAAAAGAGAAAAGCCAGCCCCTGGACCTGAGGCTCTCACAAAAGCCAACTATGTGCTTTATGCTCTAAGCTGCTGTGGGAACTCAGAGGGTTTTGTAGGAGGGATTTCACATTTGAGTGGGAGGTGGGATGAGATGACCTCTAAGGTCTCTTGGCTCCTGTTGTTCTGTGACTCTGTAGAAGTCGTTATCTCTGTCTGCAAAGAATTTACTCATCTAATCCGCAGACTTTCCTCAGAATTAAAACTTGGAGACCCAGGCCCCTAATGTTTAAATGATAAGACTCCCCAAAAGCAATAACTATGATGCTTTATATCAGTAACGCACTAATCTGCTATAAGAGCTTTTACATCTATTAGGACATCTGAGCCTCACACCTGACCTACATGTAAGACCATGTCTAAAGAGACAAGGAAATGGAGTGACAGAACAACATAGGAGGCTCCCTCACCTGAACGTACCCAGATCCTACATAGCAGGGCCGGGTGGAACTCAGGTCGCCCAAGACTCATTTCCTATTCTTGCCAATAGACTGTAATACATTTCGCTTTCTCCTTTGGTGGTTTTCGCCCCAGGAAGTTTCTCTTTCCTCTGCCTCCTCCCCTCCCCCCTACTCCATTATTGCAAGCACAGATTCTGGCAGATGAATGACCTGGCTGATCTCCCAAGTTTCTCTCTGAAATGCAGAACCCGACATCCTTTACATTTGGAATTCCAAACACAGTCACTGCTGTGTCAGAAAAATATTAACTGTTTGAGCGGTGGACCTTGCCACCAGGCCCAGAGAATGATAAGCACAGGCAGGGAAGAAAAGCAGTTCTCTGCCTTTGTTAGCTGGAAGGGAAGATGCATGACCTCGTTCCGGTGGTGGTGCTGTTTTTAAAAATACAATATAGGGATTCCAAGGCTGTGCTAAGAGCATTAGCTCGATGGGGAAATGGTGTTCTCTGAGAGACCAATAAATGTGTGTTTTGACTTATTTTTTTGGCTTTCACTTGAGGTAACAACCAGTAGGCAGGTCCTAAGGCCAGGACTTTGCAAATGTTGGGCCATTGGAGATGCTGGTGGTTCTGTCGTCATTTTGTATTGCTTTGAGTGAATCACTCTGACAGCCTGACAGGGCTGCTGAGAGCATGAGGCTCCTGCTTCGACAGTTTCCCCACCAGACAGAGTAGCATGCTGTGGCCTCGTGGTGGGGGGGGGAGGGGGAGAAGCCCAGGGAAGGCAGGGGGTGTCTGAGCAGAGTTGCACTGGAGCCTGAGTGTGCGCCATGGTCAGCGGCATGTAGGGACCTCCCAAACCACTTCCCGGGCTGGTTAGAAATTCTCTGCCTTGATCCGCCAAGTGATCTATGTGATTTGCTCCCAGAAACACCAGAGAGAGAAAAAATATAGAAAAATCTCGAGGCTTCCGTCCACAAAAGATTGGGCTTTGCAAGGAATTCCAGGGATAACAGGGATTTCATATTTTTGGCAATGGCAGTATCATTGGAAAATGACTTATGCACACACACTTACACACACACACACACACACGTGTTCACACACACACTTTCTAACCCCTTTATCTTGCTTTTTTTTCTTCCACAGCACTTAAAATTTTTGGAGTCATTTATTTGTACATCGTGTGTCTCCCCCACCAGAGAATGGTAGCTTCATGAGGGCAAGAACGTTGTTATTTATTCTGCAGCCCCAGTCCATAAAACAGTGATTGGCACATTACATTTTCTCGTTAAATAACTGTTTCTTCACTTGTGGCTGGCAGTAACATTTTGCCTATTGGTCCTGCTTTAGGTGTCATATGTGACTGCCTGGCCTCCCCCAGTCCAACATCAGCCCCTATCAAGTTCAATGTCAGCTCTGGTGGAGTGACCCATGTTTCTCAGGGTCTTTGTTTTTGAATCTGTCACTTTTATAACAGACAAGGTGAGCACTCAGGATATCAAGACAGAGGAGACTGGGGAAGTGGACATAAGAGGTAGTTGATCTGGAATCCCTTCTAAGACGACTAGGTTCAAAATCCAAGGAGCTCCATGTGGTCACAACAAGACATAGAGAGGTTGTCCCCAAACAGCTCTCTCTCCATCAGAGGAATCGGTCATTGTTCAAATTTCCCATTTAACCACATGGGGAGCCTGAAGCTTGAACTCTACCTGGGCCTCTGCACCTTCCTCCCAAATGTTCTTTCTGTCAATGTTACATGACCCCTTTCTAGTATTGACCTTTATTTCTACTTCTCCTGACCTCACCCTGTACTTCCCACTCACCCCACATGGCTGCTTTTTATCCATTCATTCTTCATATATAGAGTACCTTCCATGTATCAGGCACTGTACTAGATGTGGGCAGCCCCTGATGTCCATCCTATATAACAGCCTTCAATCAACCCAGATTCATGAAGACTCCCCTACATAGAACACTGGGACCAGGGTACTGTTGTAGGGGGAAGACATGCTCAGTTCAATCCCAGACTGGTTGGAGTTTGCAGTGTGAGGAGACGTTACCTGCAGAGGTCTTCACTCTGCAAGACAGCTGAGCAATGGATGAAACACTTCTAAGAGGTGTGTTTTCAATCGTGGGAAGAGCAGAGTTAAAATCTCAGACTCTTCTATTTAACTCACTGTTTGATCTTGGGGGAGTTTCTTATCCCTCTGGGAGCTTCTGTTCATCAGGCTGTAAAATGAGAATAATCATCATCTACCCTCAAAGTTGTGTTGAAGATCCACTGAACTGATGTCTGTGGAAGTGTTTTTATAAACTATAAAGAGAGGTAAAGATGATTATTATCTGCAAGTTAAGAAAAAGCGTGCCTCCAAACCTCACTCCTGAAAGATAAGCTATAGTGGTAGAAATGTTCCCCATGTTATCCAGTTTGCAAACCAAATGAGCTGGCTTCTGGAAGCTCTGTAAAAATAGCCCTGGGTGAGCTACTCCTAACCACACCCTTTGCCACGTTTCTATTACAAACTCCATTAGTTCCCAGAGAGCCATGTGAGTGAGGAATACGCAGCTACCGGGTATGCTCATACCCAATCAGGGCCTTTGAACCTCACAAAAGTCCTCTCAACAGAATGCAGCTGGTCCCATACAGCAGCACTGAGTGCCCATCCAGATAATAAGCTTCGCAGCTGTGTATCAGGAGATATTTCCCCAATTATGGTGGCATTAGGGAAAGGCATTGGAAAGAACTTTCTCCCACCATTGAGTAGTAAATGCTTTGCTAATTTGCCTGATGATACATTTATGGTGGTTGCTTGCTGATCCTCTTCCACAACCCACCTTTAATGGCTTGTCTGTTAGGAGAGGCCAGTCTTCTCCAATGAACCAACTTTACTTCATTATGGTTTATTATTGTATTTTGTCCAGGCAGTGCCTGCGAAATGAGAAAGTGGCCTGCAAAACTCTCTCATTGCGGGTGCAATTACTGCCTCAGTGCCAAGAAGGAAAGAAAAACAAATAGTAATCTTTGCTAATTGAAATAGTAAAATATGTGCAGTTCAGAACCATTCTGTGTAGAATTTTAAAAAGGAAAACCTCTCTGCACACACACGAAAGTACATACACACAAAATGAAGCATGGGCCCCGACACGGTGAATTATAAATATGCAGGACTCTCTGCTTTTTTGCTTGCTCGTCTGTCTTCCACAGCCCTTGAGCGAGCGCGCACATGTGCGTGTGCGTGTGTGTGTGTGTCTGAAGCTCAGTGTACTGGTATTAATTATTTTTTAGATTTTTCTTTTTGGCAGTGTTGTTCTATAATTAAATCCATTGCCCTTGGGGGCATTTACGTCACTTGTGTGCATTTCTTGTGCTCCTTTTACAGAAGGAAATGTAAAAAGAAGGTTTTGTTTGCACTTGGTTCTACAATTGCTCCACTCCCTCTTCTTTCTTCCTTTTTTTCCACGGGTTCTTTCCGCCTCTGGCCGCAGCCATAAAATACAAACAAATCAAGGATTCTTAGGACAGTTTTGTGCAGCTCGGAGAAGTGTGTGTGTGGAGGGGGTGGAGTTGTCATCTGTAAGAGAAACCAACTGTTGTGTAAGTGAGCAAATCATCATGTAGGTAATTTGTTTCTGTTGTAAAGATAAACTAACTGTTGGCCCTCACTAGTTCTGCCCCCTGAACTGAATCCAAAACCTCATGTGCGAAGGTGATGAAAGCACGTGAAGCTTTGTGGACAATTTCCTGGCCAATTTGGTAGTCGTGTATTGAAGTGCATAGGAATCAGAGGCAGTGTGATACATAGGAAAAATGGAAGGTTTATGGTCAGACTCTCCTGAGTTCAAGCCCTACTTCACCCTAAGGACATTCCAAGGTGAAATGTGCAGCAAAGCTTCTCTGTCCCACTGATTTACAGCTAAAGACTCTGGATGAAATACCAAAAGCATCTCTCTGAGGACTCTAAATAAGAGCAAGCAGATTACTAAAGGGAATTAACACTTGGAAATGCAAACAATATGAGCATGAGTTCCTGGGGCTTTTCTTCACCTTTTCTCTCACAGCATTATCACTCTGAGCACGGCCTCCCCGCATGGAGATGTAACCTATTGGTGACACTTAATGCTAAAATTCTGATTGAAACACCATTTTTCTGGCCAGTGGACCTGGGAAATGGGGTCTGGTAGGCTAGAAAATATGAGGGAAATATTGAACAAGAGATGGAAAAAAAATCTTCTAATTCTGTGTATGAACCTTCTCAAGTCCCAGGGTCACCCCTAAGCTGCCCATGTATGGGAAAGACCAAAAGCAGTATAGCAAGCATTTTGAGAATTGAACTGAAATATGAGCTACCACCCACAGAAGGTAAAGCAAAACTTACAATCTAGCCCTCACTGATGCAGACTAAAACAAAACAAATAAAAATCAACATTCTCTAGAGGATTTTAACAGAATGCAGAGTATGCACAACATAGCATTTATACCATCTAGAATGCAATCCAAAATTACTCTACAAACAAAGAAGCAAGCATATGTGACCCAATCCCAAAGGAAAAGAAAATCATCAGACACTAACCTAGAGCTGATTCAGGTGTTAGAATTATCAGAGACTTTAAAGAGTTTAAAGCCACTGTCAGAATTATCATGCATGAGGTACACGTAAACACCCTTAAAAATGATGGAAAGTTCTCAGCAGAAAAATAGAAATCATAAAAAAGAACCAAGTGCAAATTTTAGAACTGAAAAGTAAAACACCTGAAATTATAATAAAAATTTTTTCCACTGGATGGCCTCAATAGAACTTGAAGGCAGAGCCAAATTGGTAGAAATTTTCAAATATGAGGAACAGAGAGGACAAAAATAAAACAAACAAGAGCAGTGTGAGGGGCTTGTGGGACAATATGAAAAGGTCACTGGTGTCCCAAGAGGAGAGGAGAAAGAGTGTTTCAAGAAATAATGACTAAAAGCATCCCAAATTTGGTGAAAGACATGAATTTACAGATGCATAAAACTCATCAAGTCCTAGAGAGAATATACCCAAAGAAATCCATTCTCAGACACATAATAACCAAACCACTGAAAACCAAAAGTAAGGAGAAAATACTAAAAATAGCTATACAAAAACAGCATGTAATACATAGGAAAAAATTATTTGAAATACTGCGCATTTCTCGTTGGAAAACATGGAAGGCAAAGGACAGTAGAATATTTTAAAACACTAAAAGAAAAAACCTGTAAACTCAGAATTCTATATCCAGCAAAATGACTTCTTATTAATGAAGGTGAAGTAAAGACATTCTCAGATGAAAGAAAGCTAAGAGGATTCATAACCCAAAAAACTGCTATAAAAGAAATGTTAAAGGAAGTTCTAAATGGAAATGATACCAGAGGGAAACTTGGATCTTCGGGAAAGAAGGAAGACCAACAGAAACGGTAAATAGCTGGATAAAGGACATTTTTCTCCTCTTAAGGCCTTTAAAATATGCACATCTACTGAAAACAGAAATCACCGCACTTTTCCATGTAT